>VYXH01007524.1:77001-141428 GCA_013397275.1 Burhinus bistriatus
TTTTGAAAGGGAGACACGTACATGCCCATGTGTGTAATTAGAAACAACTACATTTCTTATAAATATGGATATGGATGTGTGTGATGTGTGCTGGTTAACTATACTTAAAATGCTGATAAAGATGGTGGATGTAAAGTATTTGTCCTCATTCCTCTGTCTTTCTGTGATCAGTGTAAATAAAATCTGTTTTAAGCTGTGCATTAATGTAACAGATTATTCCAATATTGTGTATAAAATTATTTAAATAAAATCTGACAAATATGCACAAAAAAAGAGTATAAAGAAAAGTCTTATGTACCAAGAATTTACTTATGACAGTCAATTAAAAGCTGAAATGAAAGTTTTGCTTGTTGTCAATAGTAGTTGCAGCTAAACCTTCACAGCGACAGCCGGTCCTTGGTTCTGCAGCGATCTCCCCAGCGGTGGCAGCCCAGGGACAGGCATTTCTGGAGCAGGACTGCCTGACAGCAGTGCAGAAAAGGCCTCTAGAAGCCGGTCCTGAGCTGACTCTGAAGATTAGCAAACAACTAAAAACAAAAGCCCAAAAGCAGGAAACCCCATATAGCTCTCAACCTTCATGAGTTAGTTCACATCCTTTCAGTGTCCCGTGCATGCAGTGAACAGATTAACTTCTACATTTGAACTCCTTTCAGGAAAGTAATTACTGTAATGCAACGCAGCTTTCACAACCACACATTGAAAGGAAATAATCAAGACCTTTTAGGAATATGAATGGATATGCATAGCACAAAAGCTGTAATTCCCCAAGGCTGCACTGTTTTCCTTTTTACAAGCAATTCCTTTTGTCTCATTAGCTTTGCCATAAGTAGTAATAGCCATAAGAGCATTATTCTTAATTTATGGATCAGCCAGGAAAAGGCTACGCTTAGCTGACATGAAGGAAGACTACATAACAATGATTTTATTTTTTTACTAAAACTTAAACCATTTTCTTATATTTCCACATGGAATATCACAAAATGCTGAGAAGCACTGTTTCCAAAGGTCCGTTATGTTAGGCAATCTCAATTATCTACATATAAATTTCATACTTGGCACATACAGAGACTAATCTACTTCCCTCAGCAATTTTTGTTTGTTTTTTTTTTTTAACAGATCTCAACATTATTAAGGTACAGCCTTCAATTGTTTATATTCCTCTGTTGCCTTCAAGCAACTAAGAAAAACATGGTTGAAATTATTTTTTAATGTATCTGCAAAAATGGATAATGAAATTTTTTTATGTCAGTTTTTAATAATGCAAAACACTTAAACCCACAAATTAGTATTAAAATAATTCAAAGTTAATTAATTTCAAAATACTTTTTTTGCTGTTCAACAAAAGCCTGTTTACAAAATTTTCACTTTTCAGTACTCTTCATTCTCTCATTTACTATTTTCACCAAGCTTCGCTCAATTGGTAAGTCTTTTCACATAGTATTATGAAAGTACAACTAGGCAGGGCTTGCTTAAAATAATGGAGGAATTTTGTCCTCCTGGAAGTACTATAGAAACCAAGTTTCCTGCCTGCTTTTGAATAACTACCTAATTTCTTCTGATATTCCCCTAATTTACTCTAAAAGCAGGAACTTAAGTTATATCTGTTTTCAACACCCAAAACAAAAGAGGCAGATTAGGTACCAATGCTGCTAGAAGTAAAGACACCTGCTTCAGCATCTCTGATTCTTCAGCATTTCAGACTTGTACAAGTTAACTTGAAATTTCAATTTGCCCTCTTACCTAAGCTAATATTTATAACCTAAGTTAATTTAAAATTATCTTTGAAAAGAAAATTGAAAGCTGGGGAAAAGTTGAATACATCTAATTCTGTTTTCATTATAATACAAATCAACAATGCTGCCAAAAAATTAAGAAATTATACTCTTGTAAATGCAAAGAGAATGAAGAGAGAAAAACAGATGTGATGTGTTTAGAAGTTGTAACAAGTAACAAGCACTTATTAAAAAAAATTCAAAGAGAAACCATTTTAGCCTTTTTTTAAACTAAAAATGTATTGCTACAATTGAGAGAGAACCAGAAATGCTCACTTGCATAATCCACCAACGTGTAATTCCAGCAATAAATCAAAAGTAATTCCTAGAGAACAGAAAGGCTCTTTTCTTCCTCAACTGTAAAAAGAGTGATAATACTGCACATGTCCATAAAGTTTTGCAAGATCTTAGACAGACCACAGCAATGGCATACACAAGCCAAATATTAGAACCCTTCACTCTTGCGCTTCTTAAAACTTACTAAAGCACCAAAAAACCCCAGAATGTTGGACCCTCCTATAAACTCTCCTATATTTTTTGAAAGAAATTTGCCTTAGCTTTCTTTCACTTCTGCATTGAAGAATATTATTTTCGGTTAAGAACATTAAATCATTCAAGCAGCAAAAGCACTTTGCCTTTGAAAGGGTCTGCATTTTACATGGTTCTGAAAGTAACTTCAACAATCTTTTCCAACAAAACTATCTGCTGCTGCCTGCTTCCTCTTCTCCCAATCCAGCCATATGCCTGCTTCTCTTACTCCTATTTTCTTCAGCACTATTTTCAGTCACCTATGAATTTTGTGAGTTTTCTAGTACCCTCCTAAAAGGAACCAAGTAGCCTCTTTGTGCCTTTATCTTCCTAACATCCTTATTAGAGCATGTTATTAGTGCTTACGGAAGTCCTAGGCATACAAAGGTCCTGGTCCACAAGAGACACCTCGGACATGTCTTGGCCCACCATCTCAGAAGTCCACCATCTCCTCTCAGAGACCCTCCTTCTCCAAGAAGGTTTCCTCCCATACACGTATGCAGGAAGCTTACTGCCTAACTCAGTACCGTGGATTCCAGTCTGAGAGTCCAGAACTGAAGAACTGTGCCTTGGGATCCCAAGCCCCCTCATGGGTCCTGCCCTCAAACTTGGGCAAAGTTGCAAAAGAGATAATTTCTCTTGTAAGGCCAGTGACAGACTTGCAAAATCACTGTGTAATACAGACTAGGAAAAGAATGGCCAGTCACAACCCTTCAGCTAATGTACCACTGCAGCTGTGAAGTTATGTTCTATTGTTTCTCATCACGCTTTTAGATGTAAGTTAAGAGACATGCAAACTTGGATCAGGTATCCAATGCAAGAGACATGCAAAATTGGATCAGGTATCCACCTCTGTATTTAAAGTGCTGTGAATATAAAAGATGAAATTGAATTTAGAGAAAGAATCACATTTAGAGTGGCTACTAGAGTTTTCTACTTACATCAATACGATCTTTCCCTATGCTATCACAATTTATTGTCTAACCACCTCCCATAAAATCATCTTTATAGTCTTGCTATCAGATTAATAATTCTTTGGCACAGCAGAATAGGTCAGTGCCTACCATGTTCCTTCAGAATACAGGAGTAACAGCATATCATAAGTTTATAGGCCCAGGCAGCACGTACATCCAATATTGAGTATTTTCCACTGAATTATTCTAGATATCAGATTATGTTTAACATTAGCATTCTCAAGGACAGTTCTCTCAAATGGCATAGTAACAGGACAAGGAACTATTCTTCTGGTCTTATGAAGCTCGTTAGGTTTAACTATCCACCTCAGCCAACAATGAAAATCTGGAGCCAGCGTAGACCCAGTTAAAGCAGCAATATCATTTACATAAACATACACAAATAAATTGCTAAGGGAACAGCCATCGTATCTTCCACTTGCACATTCAAAATAAATTGACACATTCTAGAGCTGCATAAAGTTGATATCTACCCAAAAAAACCCGTTATGCCAAATCCAAGCATAATCTGCATGACTGCTTTTACTTCAGATTGGAAAACATCAGTTGTGGGCAGATGTACAAACAGAATATGATGAGATGTGACAGAAATACACACAGCTGATGTCATGACTAAATAAATTATTGTGCTAGATTATTTTCAGAATTACTTTTGAAGGATAATCTTGCTAGAGAATTCATTTTCTTCTGACTTAAACACTAAGTTTTAAATGTCTTAACAATACAGAGAAAGTCTCCTATCCAAGCATTACCATTCTAAAGGCTTGAAATACATAAGAAAAGCTGAGGTTTAAAAATATGGAAGAGTTCCACCCTGGAAGGACAGAATTGTGTATTCATACCACTGAAGACACAGCAGAAAACATAGAAAATGAAAGTTAAACCCAAACATTTCTATAGGAAAATGAACATTTTTTCAAACCAAAAAATAAATATACAATAAAATAAACAGAATTTCCAGCTTGATTGCCTTGCATCACAAGCAGCGGTAAGAGAACAAAACAGAAAAGAACAAAACCAAAATATTCAGCATTTAAGAACTAAAAGGGTTTTCCTTTTATTCAGTCAGATTAAAAATAGATGAAAGGCAAAAATAAACCAGGTTTGAAGTCTACCCATCAAACAACTTTAGATCAGTCTGTAGGTGCTAGCCACTTTGAAAATCACTGTTTCAGCTTTTACAAGGCTGAAGACATATGCTGCTCTGCCCTCTCCTCATTTATGGGAGCAGAATACTTGAAAAGCACAGCTTCTTCTGAAATCACAACAATAGGTAACAACTGAGATATTCTAGAGAATGTAGAGACATTCTAGAGAAGTTCTTGCAGAACTGAAATAAATACAAATATCTTCAATTTTCAAAGAACAGGATTGATTCTATAGCTAACAGCTCCTTATCAAATATTTCAGCAATTCAGAAGCTTGATACATCTTGCAAATTGAACAGATATTAATAGCAAGTGTGTTTTCAAACATCAAAATCATTAAAAGGGTAAGGCACCAGAATAACACAAGGAGTCACAAGTAACAAAATAATTCTTTAGAGGCATACGCTCTATCAATTCATGTTTCAACAGACTGGCTAATCAGGGTAAGGGAGTTATCTCTTGTAAAGTACTTTAAAATCAGTGGATGAAAAGTGCTCTGTAAAAGCTAAGTATTATCCTTACTGTACATGGTTAGATTTTCATAATACTGGCTGATCTTTTTCATATCATTACATCTTACACAACGCCAATTCACATTGGATTGGGCAGAAATTCAGCCAAATACATTCAAAGTCCACTTGACATTCAAAGCTTAGCTAGCCAGTAACAGGAAAAAATTATTGGCCAGAGGAAGATAGGTAAATTATATACATCTTTAGTCTTCAAGAATTCCTGCATTTGGTTGGTTTTTTTTTTGTTTTTTTTTTACAAAAATCAATGATGTTTGAAATTCTCTGCAGATATACTGTTCTTTTTCTTTGGGGTTTTTTTGTTTTGTTTTTTTTTTTTTTTATTGTTATGGAAGAAAAATATTCAAATAGTTATACCTGGAATACTTAATAAAACAGTAATTTTTTCAGTGTATTTGAAATTAGATGATCTTTATGGATATGTAACTGCATTTCCCATTAGATTACAGAAAAACTCGGTGCTTCAAATTTCAATCTATCTGCCAGATTTTCTAGAGAAACAAGTGGAATCTATTGTTCACAACTCTTTTTTTCCTAGTACAGAGAATTAGTCAAACTCTAACCCTACATACTAAAACAGCTAGCAAACTTTTTTTTCATATAAACTGACTTCCGTGTGAACTTAATTTCTTACCTGTTCTAACTACAGCACAGAAGAATTTTCATTCATGTATGCACCACTATCCTGCTTCGGGTCCATTCTCGAAAATCAGAACCCCAAGGCACCAAACAAGGATGCCATGCTGCAGAACCACGGGCTATTGTGTTTACATCTGATGATGCTGTCAGCTCCAAGTGTTTGCTTGATTCGTTCCAAAATGTTTTTCTGTTGTTCTGATGCAATCATCTTAAAACCAAACACAAACAGGATCATTTCTTTCTTCCTCCTACACAGAGTTACCCTAAAGAAAAGTAAGTTGCTCCTCTGATGCTCAAATCAGAGTCAGATGAGGTTTGTGACTTCTTGTGATAACCTGGGTTACTCACACAAGCAAGCACTGCTATTTGGTGCTCACTACACTTTTGCTGTCTCCACTATGAAGAATGAAAGGAAATTTATCTGAAAAACATAAACTGAATAGTTTACTCCTTTACCTCCCACCTACCACTTGTCATTTTCTCCTTCAAACTTTCATAGTAACATCACCTCCAAAGGACAACTAAAGCAACTTACTACAAAACCAAACATGGTGACACACTAACTGCAGAATTACCCTCCCTCCCAAAAAAAAAACCACAACCAAACATGAAATGTTTAAATAAGCAAACATTTCCTCAAAACTACATTTAAGAATACAACTTGAGTCACTGGAAAGATATAAGTGTCAGGGGGTTGATTTGATGTAGACACAGAAAACTAGTTAAAGAAAAGGAATCCCTGCTCTTACAAATTACTATGGATTAAGTAGCACTTGTGATAAGGGAGACCCAACTTTAATTCTCCTCTTCTCATGGTTTGCAATAAAAAAGGCAATAGTTTTCTTCTTAGATGTCTACACAGTGTCTGTGGAAACATTCACACATTTTAATGAACAGTTATTCCACATTATGCAAATCATCATCACTGAACCAAACTGGAAAGCTAAACACCAGTATCTACTGGTCTTAATTTCTCCTTATAAACATAAGCAGACTAAAAGTTCAGCCACTCATGAATTCAACTTTCCTCAGTGTCTTGTTAAAAGCAAATTGAAAAGTTTACTGTCATTTCAGGCAAAATGTATGGTGAAGACATTGATTTCCATTTCAGTAAAGATTTAGTTCTCAAACTACACAGACAGAAATCATTTTTAACCACAATATGACACGCATACATTTTCAGAAAGCATCGATATTGAGGTTTTATTATGTGTAGTCACTGAGACTCAGAAAAAAACCCCCATAATTTAAGATACCTACATAACAGTGAAACGCTTTTAAATTAAAATCGATTTTTTGTAATTACTTTTCTTTCTGCCAAAGCCAGAAAACAATCAAGCTCGTCAATACTGCTGGTCAATAATGCTTTCTAAATTCCTGATCACAAGTTTCCCACAGACTGGCTTGTAAAACAACACTTGAAGTTCAAGTTGTCTTAACTCATTGACACACAATACCAGTCCTGATAAATTCGTGAGATTAACGCTCAGGTTAGGTTTTCAGTTTTATCCAAAAAAGCACTTGCTTTCCACAAATACTAACATGAAAATTATTGCTTCTACAGATACTTCTGCAAGCAACTATATGCAACAGTATTAACAAACATGAACACAACAGTTTACAAATGGAGAACAAAACTGACATTTTGGTCTAAGTCATTATTCATAAACAATTTTGGGAAGTATTTGCTCAGCTGTGCCTTTGCAATTCACACAGCTTGGAGTACAACACTAGACGACTCAGTTTCACAGGTTGATTTTTGGTCCTCGTGACTATTTGCATGGCTGATACTGCATTTCCAGTGCTGTAGAGGAGTGTTCTGGTTCCTTAGGAACTTCCACGTTGCATAAATCCTCACTTAAAACCCACTCTTGAAATCAAGTTTCATTCCATGCTCCTTTATTATAACACATAGAATACCTTTTATCATCAAATTACTTTGTGCCCTTTTTCTGCCAACGCAAACACACAGAACTTGACCATTTCTGCTGTAAAGCCGCTTTTGTAATTCACTGATTCGAGACAACTGAGCAACACATCAGGATCATGGATGAATTCAGAGTACCTTCATATGGAATCTTAATTGTGTGAATTCAAGCAAGGACTAGGGATTTTGCCAGTGACCAGCATTATTGACATGTGATTGGTCTTTTATTTTCCAGGCCTGTTATGCTGTGGATGCTGAAGGAACAGCTACACTAGCCTAATTCATATGAAGGTTCATTAGAGACCTTGGAGATTGATTACACCTTTTTCTCTCGACTGATCAGCCTCAGTGAACATAAGGCAGGTAGAGTTAAAGCCCTGCTTGACCTATTAGCTCCCAATTCTTCAACTTGAAAGATTAAGAACAGAGTGATAACATGTTTAAACAGGTTGTCCTTTTAGTTCAGTTGTATTTATTTCAGTACAGAGGAAAAAAAGATCTGTGGCTGAGTTTAAAAGTCAGAAGGAAGAAATATTCCCAACCTGAATGCTTTAACTCAGTAATTCCCACCCAGTTCATGCAAGTATTTGTTCTTGTAATATTTGTACTTTTAAAAGATTCATTTTCATATAGAAGAAAGCTTGTGAAAGAACTTGGCTCACTACTTGGCTTTTAAGGAAAAAATCCAATTCGTGTCACTCCTTTGTTTATTGTACAAACTGGACAAAGGAAAAAAAAACACATCTAAAGAGGGGTTCATAATAGCTTATTCTGTGTTCCTTTCAAAGGTTGATTATTCAGACATCCACGATCTACACAAATCATTTCCTTATTAAAAAATGCATGTGACATCTACATATTCACTATAACGACCAACTGTACCATCGCTAAAGATATAAGAAAAATCACACATTTTTATCAGCCATGCATAATCATATAGATGCAATGAGTGGCTTTTAATTAAGCTATTCTCTGAAGAAATAATAACCAATTTTGAGATCCAATTAGGTATAAACCACATGCAGTAATCTGTGACTGCAACAGATTGCTTCTAAAGCTAATAGATGTATTGCGCTGCAGCAGATGTCTTAGGAAAAAACATCAAAATCTAAAAAGACAAGTTTCAGACTGGCAGTTTATTTCAACAGCAGAATTGTCACCTACACAAAGTTAGTAAGGTGCTTCCCACTGACCTTTCCAAATACCATACAAATAAAACTTAGATCAGGGGACATAAAAATAACATATATTTAAGGAAACACTAAGGCAACACAGTGAAATTGGTGTTAGTCATTACCTGTATATTCAACATTTTCTGGAATAGGGCTTAAGGAAAAGCAGGAACACTTTTTTGAAAATGTCTTGCTTTCAATTTTTCATGCACATGCATACTCTCAACACACAAAGAAATAGGTTGCTGTATTCCTCACTCCCCATATCCAATCGATAGGTAGGTACTTGTGCAGAATGCCAGAGATCTAGGTCCAAATGCTATCCTAATTCAAGCAGGCATGCTTTTAATCTCACTCTCAAGTGGTTTGTCTATCTACAGAACATTATTCATTGTGATTCAGTGCCATAGGTTGGTTTCCAGCCCAGATATTACAATGAGCGGCTCCTGACCCTGTTCTCCAACTCCATAGTCACTGCCAGATTCAGTTTTTTGTTACCTGTTACTGTCACCTGGTTATAACTTTGACTGGAAATTCCATTTCCTTTGAAAGTTTCACTACATCAATATAATGCCATTACATTTTGGTTTTCATGACTCATTACCTTTTACCTAAACCTTCCCAGACTGCTACAGTAGAAATAAAGCATATGTAGACAGCAAAAAAAAAAAAAAANNNNAAATAAAAAAAAAAAATATGTAAAAAAAAAAAAAAAAAAAAAAAAAAAAAGAAGCTATCATTTCGACTACTTTTCAAAGAAGAAATGCTTGATACTTCATTCTGTGGTGCCCATGAAATCAAGTTTTTTGAGAAATTTGTATATTTTGACATTGATCATGACTGGAAATGGTCACAGTTACAGCTATTCAATTGCAAAGTTGAAAGCTTCATAACTGATACTGCATATTTGCAGCCTTTTTTTTTTTTTAATTTGGAAAAGTGAAATTCATAGACAGGAAAAACTTCACAAACCCAAAAAGTTGTTTCTATTACAATCTCTATCCCTGCAATAGGACAATTCTCTGATACTACTGACTCCTTTAGTGAGAGCTGCCAATCTGAAAACCTCTGCAGAGAGGCTCAGATACCCTCATTCAACATGGAGGAAATTTCACAAGGATTCAAAAGACATAGGACATAAAATGTGCGACTAAATTTAACCCTGTCTCCATAGTTCCCTCTCTTCTCTCACACAGCCTTAAGTAAAAATTCTACTTCTACCCAAACTTTACTTTGATATCTTATGGTCTGAAGAAGTCTTAAAAATTACAATAAGAGATCACTTAAATGTGATATTCCATATAGTAAGAACTTTACATCTAAGAAAATCACATACTATTATTCTTTCCAACATCAATGAATATATTAGAAGAGCAGAAGCCACACATTCCTGTGCTAGTACTGTCAAAATTTTCCCTTCTCTTCTAAAGGAAGCATACAGGATGCCCCACTATCATTGTAGCCAAATGAGACAATTTTGGGAAACATCACAATCTACGTGAAGTTACTTATCATTAATATAATCTTAATCAGCAGTAACTCACATACTATTATTACACATAGTAAGCCTATTCAAAGAATGGGAAAGTCAAGTTTTAACAACAAAAAAAAACCCCAAAGGTTGACACAACCTTTTAAATGGCCTGAAGCAGTTTACCTCTACAGGCAAAGCTGTCTGACTACTGCTAACCATACTTAATATAAATTACCTATTACTCATAGTTTATCTGCATATAAAACCTCTGCTAGAGCAGCTGAAGCACCTAATCTGCAGATCGATACACGTGCCAACAGACTTCTTTTTCATTGCCAAGGATGTAGTATTTGTCATTAGTGCTTGCAGCTGAGCAGCTGTTGCTTATGAACAACAGGCCACCTTAAAAACATGAATACATCTATCTTTAAAAAATTTTACAACTAGGAAAGCTATCCTACACATTCTTCCAAGCTTGACCATAACAACTTTGGGTATTTTACTTCTGATTTTTTGCCACAGAAGTTCTAATAGGGAGCGCCTAGGTACAAATATAGTAGAGTTTAAGGGTAACTTTTTCTTTCTGAAAATCAGTGGTTTTTTCCTGCAAATAATGATTTTTCTTCTTTGGTGATGAAAAAATTGACAACAAAACACGCATTTTGCAAAAGATGTTTCAAGTCAGTAAGATAAAGTGAAAGCTACTGACAGTTTTCCAAGACAATTGCACCCATTGCCGAGGGTGTATCAACACATACCTATGTATATACAGGTGTACAGAAAGAAGAGAAAGGCAAAAAAATCTCTGCAAGACCAAAAGGTCCAGGGATGTCATTATGACCATTAACCACTTCCATGTCAATTGTTAACTAAAGAGCTGAACAAAAAACTTATACTGGCATTTCACTCCAAGAGCAGACAAGAGACATGGAAATAAGGCTACAGTTTTGGCAAAGCTACTACAGGTTAAGCATGAGAGCCCAAGAACTGGAATACAGCAGCCACCTGACTATCAGATTCCTCCTGACAAAAGTTTGTGACAAATTGAGCCCATAACAGAGCAAGCCTTACTCTCCACTGTTATTGCTACCTCACATGCAGACAGTGACCATCATCACAAACCTGTCAGGGTGCCCAGTGTTCCATCAAGTGACAAATGCAAGTGAAAAAAATAGCACCACAGAAAAGTGATGCTTCATTCTTACATTTATATGGCAAAACCCAGAAAATCTAAAATAAAAGATCAAAGATTTCATTGTCACTATTAACCATTATGCATAAGTCAATCCTGGGAGACTGATGTGAAAAGTTCCCCACAAAAAACCTACTCTGTTTATGGTGCAAGAGTCACCAAAACAGAGATAGAATTAAAGTGGCTCTCTAGGAAGAGCTGACTCAAAGGATATTCTGAGTGCAGGTGGCCCAATTATACAGATAGCTTATGTTCTTTCTCCAAGTGCAATATAAGGGACAAAAAAAACCCCAGGAGATCTGTTCAGTATATACTTAACTAAGGCTAATTCCTCCCTCCCCAAGAAGGGAAGCTTATCTTGAATCAAAATATAAAGTAAATATGGGTGATTTGCTTGCAACCAAATACACATATATCTAAACCATTTCCTGACTTCTTTCCAGAACAGACATTAAAAGAACCACAGACCAGAATTTTTGAGCCTGAGGTGAAACAGACACTGACTGCAAGATAACGGATCTTGTCCTGGTTTTAGTTCCTAGAACCGATTGATTTTTCTGCCACCTACTGTCTTCATTAGAACTTTGGTCCTGAGAGCTGAACATCATTAAGTCTTCCATGTTCTGCTAAGAGGTCACTGACAGCTTCCCTTAAGCTTCTGCTTTCAAACCTTAAAGTTAATTAAACCTGACTGTAAAGGGTATATTGATTTAACTTTACAGACAATTTTTAATTCTGCTGTCACTGAACTTTCATCATCAGTAATGAAAATTCTGAAGGGGACAAAGGCATTGTAGGGCTGCATGGTGAGAAACACAGATCACCAAGAGTTTCATGTAGTGAAAGGAGAGCCCTCTAAATGAACATACAGCATTGATGGAGTAAGATCATGCACACATTGACTGGCATCAGCTCAACCAGCTGACACTAATACCATCCCCTACCTGTACTGCACCGTGCTACAGGTTACTGCTTTGCCTTTCCTGTCCCCTCAGGTTTGCCAGCTATGCAACCTGTCTACTGGTTTCCTAATCCTCTTCACTCAAAACGATTCAAGTCAGCTATGCTATGTAAGCCCTTTGTAGCTCATTTGGCCTAGGACAAGTAATAGAGCAGTTGCACGAGAGAAAGGTAACCTGCCATCCCTTTGAAAGAGAATGAAGCATTAAGTTTTCCATAAAACATTCCATATTCTAAGAAAAGATAGATAAGGGTCTGCATTTGAAAACTATGAAGTCTGGATGTTAGAAAGAGCTGATTTTATTCTATTTATTATGTAAATACTAACTTGGGCTTCCTGTTTCAGTGGGCTTCAATGACCTCATTCATATTGGGACAGCAAATAAGGCTGAGAATTTACTTGGAAAAGAACAAACTGTTTTTCAATTTCTAGTTGCCTCATCTGAAAGAATGGCAAGAAAAGCTTGGGTGCTGATTGAGTGCCAGTGCACCTACCTA
This sequence comes from Burhinus bistriatus, assembly GCA_013397275.1. NCBI lineage: Eukaryota > Metazoa > Chordata > Aves > Charadriiformes > Burhinidae > Burhinus > Burhinus bistriatus. The sequence continues at coordinate 89,816 of VYXH01007524.1, forward strand.
GAAAGGCCAGAAGCCCTCATCAGCCTTGGTCTAGTTTGAAACACTTAAGAAGCCTAGGAATTTCAAACTCTATCTTTAAATCACTATTTTGCTCTTTTGTTTTTTGTTAAGCATGTTGCAGAGCAAATAACTGAATGCACCTACTGAACTGACCTTGATTGCCTTGAACTATTTTGCTCTTTGTTTTTAAATCTATGTCATTTAAAAATTAAACCTGAAACATTAGTGTCCCTCCTAGGCATGTAGAATATTCTTTGTTATCCACGAACACAATGAGCTGTTTTCGACTCATCTGATTTGATGTTTTTATCCTTGCAATATGCCAGTTCAGTAGTTCACATTTTCCACTGACTTTTCAATGCTTTCTGAGGCCCAAATGACATTACCCTTTAAGTACATGAGGCTGTTGTCATCAAGAAAGAGGTAGCACAGAAAAGTTACTGGATACAAAGCTAAGATACAACTAAGCAACTAAAAAGATAAAGAAAAAAAGAATCACGATCAACTATTCACCCCTCCCGTGCCAAGCCCTGTTGGAGATATATTGGCTCTGACATTCTTCACAATACAAATGAGGATAGCAAGCAAGTTCAGGTCAGAAAGAGTTCAGTTCAGGCTCTACTCTGTGGGCTGGTTTTTTTTTGGTTTTTCTTCCCAGGCATAGGAGTCCCATGTATGACAAATCTTCAAAGATAACTTACCACCTCTTCCAGATATTTTGCATTAAGTAATAGCCCTTGAAACATCTTTTTAGGTTTTATATAGGGCATGTTCCAAAGACATCTGAGATACTTCAGTTTCATATTTTAAAGAGACTTATTTCATTTTTCCCTGAGTTTTGAGTTCTAGTCCCTGACAAATGAGTTATCACTGCTATTTTTCATTAGCTGTCATTAGCACCCACCTATCAGCAATACCAGCTTGATTTCCAGGAATATCTTCAACCCAGCTACATGTCCTGTAGCTACACCAGAACAGATTTTCTGGATTATTTTCTTGTTAGTAACCTCAGTCTCCGTAAGATTAAAATTAGAATTGGCCAAATGAGGGCCTCAGTCACAAAAAATGGCTTATGAGCCGTTTTGTAAAATATAGACTGTATTTTCAGGCAGTAAGTTAAAACTTCTGTCAAGAAAACTAAGGTAGTCCTCCCAAAATTTTGTTTCAGAAAATTTTTCTTTACAAAGCAGGGGAGAGATTATTTACTGCTTTCTTGTATATAACATTTTTCTATGGTTTCAGCAAAAATAATCCTTTTATGTACATTGAATAGCTAACTTTTGCTCATGTATTTAGTAAGGCCAGAATACATAATACAGAATACGTACATATGATAGAGAAAGCTAAACGACTTTGACTGGGTCCTGAGTTCCCTCATACCGCATTCCCATTTCCAGGCCAAAAATGAAGTCCCAACCTACAAGGATGTTTATTAGATTGCACATGCAAAAAAAAGTTCCATACATACTTTGATTCTGTACACACAAAATGGGTAGAAATTTATTGCTATTAACTTCACTGATTTTTCCTCTATTTGTATTGGGTTTGAAACAACTCTGTACTTACAATTCAGGTTTGCATAATCCTTAAGTAAACCTCTACCTGCCATATTTCTATTTTGAGTCAAAATGATAAATAAGGGTTCCACAGAGATTGTCAGACATTCCCAGGGATTTTCTTCCTTTATTTTTGGAGGATGTTATTTAACAGTTTTTGCATAGCAGAATAAGTAGCTACTACCCAGCTAGAGAACAAATACATCAGGAGGGTATCAAAATATTTGGAACAGCAACTACCACCAATTCTTAATTTTCAGGGCTTCATTTCCAACATAGCAATAAAGACAAACTGCTGTGAACTAAACATTAAAAATTTGAAAAAATATCCCTCAGAATTATTTGAGAGGTTTCAAAGATCTTCTGCAGTTTTAATATAATCCATCTTCAATAATGATTATATGCTTGAGAAAATCTGGCATTTCAACGGTTCTTTAGCCAGTTGGCTTCCTTCCAAACTCCTGCTGCTATCTGATGTTACAAAAGGTCAAACTTACAAAATTCCTTAAAATTTATTTAAAAATAGAAGTCAGTAAACTGCCCACAAACCACAGCATAATTGCTGTGACTACAAGAGTTTAATCCAATTCAAGCGGAAAAAAGTTTTGGTTAGCTGTCTGGTATCAAACTCATTCAGACAATTTCAACTCTAATCGAATTCACAAAACATTAATCTGTCTGATTCCTGATCTAAAAGCTACCATTCTCAAAAACTTGAACTTGATCTTATTTGAATCTTTTCAAGACGTATAAAAACCTGTCAAATATCTTCCAGCAGGGAAAAGTATGTGCAAGCAGACTGTTTTGATTCTTGTACAAGCTTCCAGAAAAGCCTCTTCCATGATTTACAAATATTAAACATCAAATACCTTCCCAAATTTAAGGTAGTTAAGAAATATCCAAGAAAGCAAAGTAATTCCTGAAGTTAAAGTTTCTGCAGTGTGTTTTTTTTCTACATAAAATTATCATTAACATAGTTGGTACACGTTCATACAACATACAAAATACAACAGAACAGCTTGATGCCAAGCAATGCAATGTGCCCATTTATAGAAACCTTCTTTATCATAGTACTTCCACAAAACATGAACTTGGTAAAAAAAAAAAAATCAAACACAACAAAAACTCTCAGATGCTCTTTCAGCTTTCTCCAAATCTCAGAGAATACTTCATTCCAATCCAGTCCCTATTACCAAATAGGCAGAGTTATAGATTTCTCCTTATTTCTTATGTACTTTGTCTGCCCAGCCACTGGCAATTAGATTGATGCATGTTTACGCCAAGAGAAATTCTTATATTAAATCTGGCTGTAATAAACTATAAACTCAAATCCACGGACGACAGTTAGCATAATCCCTAGACAGGGGGCTTTCATTATTTACTAAAATTTCCACAGCAGCAATACTTCCATAAAATATCAACCCAGAAATGTATCCAGATTCAACTGTGCGAACATACCCCTATCTGTCTAGCAAAAGGCATTCAGAAGATCTGCAGAAAATTTTCAGGCTTGGTCATTCACCAAATAGCCAATCTCTTTTGAAATGTTCACAAAGACAAATAAAATGTAGGGCAGAGTAAATAGAGGTGAACATCTTGCACGAATATCCATTGGAATTCAACATGAAATTTCAAACTGACAAGTCTCTGCAAACATTAAAGGGTTTTTGCTCAAAGACTGAAAGAAGCCCCTGAGGAGCTAATTTCCATTCTACCAATAGCATATGTTAAACTCCTACAGAATAATTTAGGATCACAAAGCTGTGCAATCAAACACCTTGGTAAAAGTGAAGTTAAGTGCTTAGATGACCATGTTATCTTCGTTATTTTGTGTCACATATTACTTTAAAGTCATGGGAAAAGGCAAACATCAATATATTACTGAAAACAGTGTAACCACGACCTTCTGCGGACGCCACCACAGAAGGTAAGGTGCACTGAAGACTGCTCCAATACCGCTGCATGCAAGCCAAAACATGAGGAGACACAAATAGGAAACGTGTGTTAAAAGCACAATCCTGATCTGAATTTAAATACTAATGTATACACATTTAGACTTCCTCTGCAGTCAGTAGAAAAAGGCATCACCAAACAGCATTAAAGATTCAGATCTTTAATATGCTGAATTGTTTTCTGGAATCTTTGTCTTTGCTCTTCATCAACTAGATCCTTTAATTATGAGTCTCAGTTAAGGTATGATAAGTTCACATTTTATATGGTCCTAAGTGACCCACCAAATTTTACTTTCCTGCACATCAACGCTCTTGAACGCGGGATGTGCAGACAAGCACTGTTTGCAGACATATCTTCTGATATGGACAGTCTGAGAACACAACTACTCCTCAATAATACAGCATACATTTGAATTAACCATTTCAAAGAATAAAAAAAACATGCTGAAAAACATAATGAAAAAGAACTTTGAATAAATGCATTCAAGGATTTTCTCTCTTTAATAGAAGTTTCACACCAGGAATAAAAGGAGGGATGGAGAGGTGGTTTTGTGAGCCGCTAACAGCTTGACAGCTGTGTTTTGCAGCCTAACATACAAAGCAGATGAGCAGAGCTTCCAACAGTTCATAATGATTATGCTCTTCTATTAACTCTGAAGAACTTTAGACTTTGTTCTGATTAGGAGTTGTTTTGTTTAAATCTTATGAATTATAAAAGGTATATTTTACACAAATACACGAAAAAGGCATCAATTCAAGAACATAGCAAACTAATTTCTGAACATTTAATCTAAAACAACAGTTACATAATTTCACGCTAAATGTGGCTATATTTTGTATTCTGTACTATTTTAAAATAGTAAACAAACTCATCCTGTTAGCTTGTCAGTTGAGGTAGTAGAACAACATCTGTAGTTTATTCCATGCTTCTGTCAACTACCGTACAGGCCTCGCTAAATGAATATGTGAAAATGTTTTCCAAACATTTTTAAGGAATCATGCACTCTATCTTACTTTTTCTGAGAGAGATATGACACTGCCTTTTTCCCTGAGAAAACAAATGGACTCCTCTCATGATCTCATTCAAACCAAAGAAAACACATATATAAACTCCCAGAAAAATGTCTCTGGGATTACACAAGCATCAGGTTATTGACATACAATTGTGGTAACAAGCAGATGAAAGTTTTTCATTAGTTGCTGCTGGAATTATTTTTGTATGGTTTTGGGTTTTTTTTTGAAGTCTGGAACAGCATTATTAGAATTCTAGAAGGAAGCTTTCCTGTCCCCATCTTAGTAATATTAGACTGCATTCTCTAAGAAAAAAGCCTCAGCCATTTATAAACAAGGTTTACTATGGGCTATGCAATACATTCCCTATAAATAGCACTTTTCTTGTCAAATATCAAAATTCATTACCAAAACATTATTAATTGTTCCCAAGTCACCAGATTAAAATGTTTAAAGAGTTTAGAAACACAGAAAGAAATGATACTCCTGCTATACATGGGCAAAGAATTTCAAGACTCTGACCTGGCAAGCGAATCTGAAGCACAAGAAAAACAATAACCTGTAAAACAAAATGACCACTCCCTTCTGAATAAATAAAACTTGTATGCAGACAACCGAACTACCAAGGACTGTGTTGAGCTGCAGAATGGTTTTCCTGCCCCAAAGCCGAGCACTGGCAGTAATCCTGTCTTTGAAACTAGTCACCATCAGAAGTTGTTGTGGGCTATAACTGGCATGTCTAGACCAGGAAGAAAAGCAGTAATTTCAGGACTGCTATTAGAACTGGTTTCACAACACATATACATTGCTTTATGTTGATGTGCAAGGTACACAAACATCATGACTTTTGTCTCCCAAGACACAGCACCAGAGATGCCTAAAACATAGCCACATAGCAAAAATAACACGATCTGCAATTTTACTTCAACTTGTATAACCTTTTCTCCACGTCTCGCTAACTATAAGTAAGCCAGGTCACATATCACTTCCCAGGCAGCAAAATTGTTAAAAAGTTGCAGTTTCCCTACAGATCAGGGTTCCCAAGTGAAAAAATCATTGCTGGAGAAGCTTGTATTTATCTTAGGGGTAAGCCAATATGCACACGCTTTTGGTGCATAACATGACACTAAACAAAGCTCGCTCTATATATTTTCTGGCTCACAGACAAATACCATGCAATTAAATGTCAAATTAACTTGCATAGCAACTGCTAATAGTTTTCACATATTTGGAAAACAGACCAATTGTTGTCTGTTACAAATTATTTAAGGCTGACTCATTTTCAGGGTTTCTTAGCACCATAGGGCTCCACAGCTTTTTTGTGACACTGCCTGGCTTTCATAAAAATAACACCAAAGAAATTTTAAGAGTAATGATAATAAACAAGCCTGACATGACCTACTGGGGCTTTTTATTACAAAAACTATTTAGACAACAATATCAAGAGGCAGAGGAGACCTCTTTAGCAATAACAAGTAAGTACTTTTAGCCTCAGGAAGCACTTCTTTCTAGCATATCCCACCCATAGGAAAATTTGGTGTTAGATAAGTGTCTGAAGTACCTAACAGTACAAAGATATATTTTTTTTTTAATGTGGAGTAAGTATTAGGCAATTTTAAATGCACAACACCAAGGTTCGTAATGTTACCTGAAGGTACATTCAGACTCCTGGCATAGGTTTAGGTAACCTGCCATGCCTTATTCTTCCCCTATAAAGTGAATGCTATGGTATTTAATTCCTTCACAGAAATAAGCTTATTCATAGAAGTTCTATGAACCCTCCAAAGGAAAAACAGTGAATTTAATACAATTTCTCAGCTTTTCTGGTTAATACACTATACACAGCTGCTATTCTTGATTCATTTCAGTTGCAGCCTTCTATTTGGGTAATACTGCTCTTCTCTCCCATACAAAGGTGATAAACATTAATATTTTCCATACATTTGCAAATATCTTATTATAAGTTTGTTAAGCTAATTTTTCCCCCTATGCAAGCCTCCTAAACTTATGGAGTCTACTTCTACCTTCAGCTCAACCACGGAAAATGGCAGCTAGTTCCAGAATTACATAAATAAAACCAAAAGCAGTTTCAGGCCTAATGAACAAGATTAGATCACTCAGAAGCAATGGAATATATTAAAAAGTATTTAACATAACTATAATTGAATAAAATGCAAATATATAGATAGATATGAAATACACATTTTGCACTCCAGGAAAAACTTTGAAGTAATTCAGTTTTTTACCATGTATCTTCATATGGAACAAGCTTATAACTGTACACGCTTAAACAGCAATGAGAAATAGTAACTATGACTAATAACTGATACTTTTAGAAAGCCAGTGGGGCTGATCTTTACAAATTCCATTTGTGATTGGTTCAGCTTGAGAACTGCTCCTCAAATTCCAAATATCAAAAAGGAACAGAATGTACGCAGCTTGAAGTCTCTGAACTTATAGGCGTTCAGTAAAGCATCAGTGTATACCAACCCATCCAGATCTAATAGTCCCACAGCACGTCATAGTTTCCTCTTCTGTGTGCAAGTCTCAATCACTCACTATTTTCCCTTGGTGGGCCTGAAACAGGGTAGAGTTTGATTTATTTAAAAGATAGAACTATAAATCTTTATGTTTGCAGTGATTCAGACATATCCCTTAAATTACAAACGAGGTACAAAATCTGTGTGTGTACAAATAAATCATTCTTTTATTCAAAGTTGCCATAGAGACACACTACTTACTATTGACCAGAATGGCAGCTCCTGTTGAAGTAAACAGGGCTGAGAAGACAAGAAGATAATAGACCATGAGATTTAAAAACTAAGTCCCATTAATCTACCTCTTTAATAAAACTCGTTAGTTACATAGAAATTAATTTGGTGCTGAATATTCCTGTGGGCTATTGTAACCCACTGACTTCAATGGAGTTACCTCAGCCATGAATTTGTCTCTCAGTTATACTGAGGCTCTCAATTCCTGATAAAGCTTATCTGCCAGTGTGGACCTGAACAGGAGAACTAGGTCAATAACAAGATATCTCCTAACTTAACCTGTAGTAACAACTTTGCTGGCCTAAATGATAGGCCTCAGAATATGTCTCCACAAGCTTCATTGTCAGAACTGCTGGGAAAAAAAAAGAAAAAAACAAATAGATTGTCAAACAAATTTTATACTAACCTGACTTTAAACACCCCTTGCAATTCAGCAGATAATTTTATATATATACATATATACACACACAGAGTCTGTTACAAGCCTTAACTCCTAATTCTTCACTATGCCTTCTCTTTGCCAACTCTGCTGATCATCTACGTATCAGTTTACACATCAGATTATCCACGTATCTTATCAGCGCCTTCCTCCTGGTGGATTATTCAGAAACCTTCCTCTGCCCAGCACTTCTGGCATCCTTATTAGGCTGGAACATGGCATCTTCAGGAAAATAAGACTAGACCAAGATCATTCTATTCAAAGGAAAACCCAACCCCTCTAATAATGCAAGTGAGAAGCAAAAGCCAAAAGTACCAGGAAGCCATTTTACCATCACCTCAAAAGCTTAATTTCGTTCAATTCAGACCAGTTAAGGTCCTCTTATTTAAGTAAGGCATGCACTGACATCCAAGCCAAGAGCTTGGTTGAGTAGGAAAGGTTCCAGTTCAGTCTATTTAACAACTATTACAGCAATAGGTACATTTCAGCCAATGCAGAAATAGTAGAGACTCCTGAAGGTCTCTAGATAAAATGATTACAGAAAGAACATGTGACTTCAAAACAAAGTTGTATTTACTACCAGGCAAGTCACAACTTTGCTGCCTGTTCACTCAACTAATAAGACCCATTTACATTATGATAGTACGACACTGGTCTTTCATACAGGTGAGGAAACAACAGACAAACAATGAAATGGGAGAGTGGGAACTAAACTAACAGCTATGATCCACCTCATCTCACTTTTTTTCCCCTCCAGTGTTAGAAAACCCACAACAGCTGAGTCTGGAAAGCAACAGAGAATCAAAGGCTGGATTGTTAAGTCACTGTCTGCTCCCTTTTCTTTTCTATACATCTATTCACTATCAGGGCAAATAGTGTTAAGATAAATACCAGACAACTGGCAGCATACTTTGCAGAAGACAGCTGTGACAGGCCATCAGCAAGCACCAAAGCTTTTCAGATTTCAGAGACATTGCTACAGGAATTTCCTCCCACTCCCAACAGTTTTAAGTCTTCACAACTAGGTATGTATCTCATATATCAAACAATTTCTCATACTTCACTGCTATCAAGAAAAGCAGACACAGCACCAGTCACACAAATACATGATTTAGTTCTGAACAGAACTTTTAACACTACATCCATAAAGACAGAAAAATCTAATCGAGTGATGTCATAAGATATGCAGACACATGACATTTAAAAATGGACAACAATCCATACCCTTCAAATCTTTTGCAATATTTTTTTTTGAATGAAGTCTTATTTGTTCTTACATCCTAATTTTAAAATGGAAATAAGCACTTTTGCCACCAAAGAAATATGATGGCTATACAAATGCACATAAAACATTAGTAGGTTGTGTAGGAGTTAATGTCATCAGGAACTTTGCTTCAAGTTTTTTTGCTCTCCTTCTAGATTTTATAACCAAAGACAAAAAAGTAAACTTGCCTGTGTGATCCACTGTAGCAGTAACAATAATCTTCCAACATTAACTCCTTACTGAAAACTGTATCACATCTAAGACATTACTATAAAAGGACATCTTTTTAGCCCCTATGCATTACTGAGAAGTCATTGCACTATTTGCAGGATCCTGCAGAAAGATAATAGCTCATTAAAAACAAGAAAGCTGGAGAACAACCTTATCTACCACTTCCAAAAGTCATCATGGGGCATATGAGGTCAGCTTATACCCTTATGTCATGTGTCTCACAGAATTAATCTTTCCATGACACAAAGAGACTAAAGCTGCTGGGAAAACCTGCAGGCACCACAGTGTCTCCAGCAGCATTTCAAGGCCACTGACACAGCACAATTAATCAGCGCGTGCAAAAGTGTGTTCCATAGAAGTTATTAATCTCCATTTATATCTGTTCCCCTTATAGCTGTAGGGCACTCACATCTACAGTGCAGCAGAGCTGCGTTGGCTTCCAAACAATTTGGAAAGGTAAGGGATAGTAGTATCAAGGGAGAAACAGTATAAAGCAGAAATTTGGTTACAGCTTTTTCTTTGAGAAATGGGCCTAAATGACCTTCCTCCCATGACATTCTAAACACAGAGCCTGCCCCTCACTCACGCATGAGTGTCTCTGCTAGCTCCTCTCCTCCCTGCGGTCTGTGCAGAAGGCACGCTACAAGCTTTTTCGTCCTTTAAGAAAGAGACAGACTATTTGGGTTTGCCAGAAAGATACATAAAGTTACACAGCTTTCACTCCAGGGATCTGATGGCCTGTTACATGCAATTTCAGACAGAACAAGAACTATGACATGGCACCAGAATGTTAGTTTCTCTACAGACTTTTAAGATTATTTCAGAGGCAGAGGCCTTAGTGCTTACTGTTGTATGGAAGGGGAGGGAAGGTACAAACCCAGCTCCCCTTCTCTTCCAAAGGAATTAAGAGGATGAATGTTAAGATTTCCTTCTGATCCCTTCCACTGATTCCACTCAGAGACAGGTGGCTCACCTTCAGTGTGTATTTTAGCCTGCATATCCAGATGGCCAAATCAGAGTCATCTGCCGTTATCATCTGCTGCTCACATAGATCCTCCCAACAGTCTCTCCTGAAGAAGCCAGGACACAGTTGTCTCACTACAGTTCTCATCTCACTTTCCTCAGCCCATTCAAGATTTGTGCATGAATATCAACTGTCTGCCTACTGCTACACTCATTTTCTTTTCACATTCAGTTCTCCCCACTGCATTTTTCTTCTTGTCTACCATATTCTACCACAGATAGACCCTTCTGTTTTGCCAGGCACTTTAGCAAGCTTGAGTATTCCAGGACTTTGTATCATAACTTCCATAGATTCATCTTTTCCTGCATCCCCTCCATCCCTAGACAACAATTCTGGCAAGAGAGTACTTTCCCATTTATCAGGACCTACAGGACATACCTAGTTTTGATCCCAGTTACATCAATGGCAAGCTTCACATCATTGAACACAGGATTTTGGTCACCAAAGGAAGACATTTCATACTGAACTTTATATAGCATGCAGTCTCTCATCTTTTTATAGAGTTAGAACTTGGAAGCAGCTACATGCCCATTTGTAATAGCACAGCTTCCTGTCCCAACAATAGCAGAGAAACTGTGCCAAGCGAAAGGATTTTAAATTCTTATCTTGTAACTTAGCAGACAAAACCAAGAAGTTATCAAAACATGGCTATCAATCTATGGATCAAAGTTTGGTAAACGCTGCTTTAAATATATCGCCACAGCTGAGTCAGAGATAATAGCCTTTCATGTGGTGTCTCTTAACCCATAAAAGATTATTTGAAGCACTATGTCCACAAATGTGCACGTATATCTTATTCATGCCAACTGAAATTATATTGTCATGTGGAGTACATAAGAGATATTTGAATTTTTCCTTTTGAATCAAAATTACAAATAATGTTTTTAATAAACTAATTCAAAATATCTTAATGCACTTACTTCAGCAGAACAGGAAAGACTGAAATAAAATATCAAACTGGGTTTTGGTAAGGTTTCTCATTGTAGATAACAGCTCACTATGTCAGGATAAGACCTCAGTAAAGCAAGTGAATGCAGTTTCTATTTTGCAAGGGCAAAACCCTCAGAAATTATTAATTTTATTAAACATTCTGCCATAGATCATTTGGGTTGAACAGAGGGTTTGGCCCTGAGGATGGAAAAGTAAAGAAACAAAGACCTCAAAACAAATGGGTGGTATTACTCAGACCATCCCAGTCTTCAGAATTTCATTTCTTTCATTTTCCTTAGCAGCTCCTCTATGTGGGAGCAGCAGAAAAGAGAAGGAGTCTTCCATTCCGCTGAATAAATCTAGATTTCCTTGAATCAAGGGACTGATTAGCCATTTTGGGTTACAAGTGCTTCTGTTGAGTCCGAATAGGAAAACAGACAGCCAACTGCTGCCCTTCATTGTTTCCTTCCATTTGCTATAATCATTGAAGTGGTAAAATTGAAACATCATGTTTAGTTCTGTCTTTCACACGCACCTTTTAATTCAAGTTGCTGATGCAATATTTACGATATGCAATGAACTGATACGCCAGAGAATACAAATCATTATAAATCGTTCTGTTCATGGAATTAGAGATGGCTTATACAGCCCCTTTATTAAATAGTGTTCACCTCAAAGAGGAAAGAATCTCAACTTAAATTTCATGGGGGATTTCCTTCTGAAGGATGAAATATTGTAAGGTTCAATATAAACCCATCAGTTGAGCACAGTTAAAGAATCTTAGACAAATCTCTGCAGGTACAGAAGATCCCCACCACACATTCTACTTCAGTGAATCAAATCAGTTAGTTTGGCAGTGTCACAGTCAGGACTCCCAAAGCCTTTGCAGGCTCTGAAAAAGCTCTAAACTATGACAAAATAGATAAAATCTCCAGGCCACATTAAAAATCACATTTAAGAAGAAGAGACCAAACACTTAAACATAGCAGTTTAGAAGTTATAAAAGGAATCTAATGGGGGTTTTTTAGACTATTTCTACACCAATGAACTTTAACCAAATAGGTATTTTTAAAAAAGAGTCAGAGTTATCAACTTTTGTTCAGCTGCAATGCTAAGTTTTTGGATTAGAAACTGGCAGACAATCTCTTTACAGTTCAACACTATGGTATAGGGTCACAAAGTGCTTTTATAAATAGCAAGAATACCTTATGCTGCTTCTTTTATGAAGAAAGCCAAGAATAGTGACAACCAAAATACACTATGCATTCACAGGAATTCCTCATTCTACAGAAAAAGTTGCAAAGTTTCATGTAGACCAAGTAGACTTTGGCAAGCCACGATGTGCTGTTTTCTTCAGGCAAAAGGCATTCACTTGCACTTTGCTTCACTTCCTCATATGAAACTGGGGATGGGGATTCCTTTTACTGTGCATATAGTATAGGTATGAAACTTTGTGGAATGGATCCTCAGACCAGACATTTTATTTTGTTGGGCACTCAGATGCCCATAAGATATAAAAATACTGCAGAAACTGTATTAGAAGTGTATGTGAAACAAGTATACACACTGGAAGTAAGAATGGCACCAAATTATTTGTTTAGCTATGTTGGTTTTCCCAATATCTCCCTGACAGAAGCGTTAGTTCAGTGTCATTTACGTTCAATATTATAATAAGAAAAACTTTCAATATAAGCCCTTCATTAGTGGTCATAGAACACTGAATAACTGAGTACAGATTAAGTTCTCAATAGGGAAACCACAGCTGTCATCTTCTAAAATAGATTGAGAAGTCTCTACAGTCTCTACAAATGTCATAAAAATTAATTTCTTCCTAACACGAACTTCAATATGCTTTTTGTAAAAAAGATCATTATCACTTAACCTCTTAAACCTTGAAAACTAAGGCAGAGAGAGGGAAAGGATGCGCAAAAGCCAGCCAACCAGCCAAATTCAGAGAGGAATGAGGTCTCCCATGGCCCAGCCTACTACTTTTGACCATTACAGAAAGGTTTTAATACACATTACGTTTTCAGAAAGAAAAAAAAATGATGTCTTGCTGACTCTTTCCTCCTGCCCAGAGCAAAATGCAAATGTGAGCAGTACGAAATAAGTTCCCATCTTTATATGGCTGACCTTATTTCACTGTCTGTAACCATCAAAATTAAGAGCTCTCTTTCCCCAATAGCTGTAGTCCCTAAAGAGAATGCCACCTTTGAAAGGTGATCACACTGCCAATAATTTGCTAAAAGAATTTAAGTGAGGCATTTAAAAAAAATAAAATCTCCAATGGTCACTATTAAAATGTCAGAACTCTATGGTAAATGCTGAAACTATTGACATTTTAAATGTCAACTATTTTATATTTCCAACACTATAGCAGAAGCCCTTGGTCATTTAAAAGGCACTGTCCATTCTTTTAAAACTTCATATTTGTGGAATTTCTTTTTAATTTTCATCAGTTCATTCAAGTCAACATTACATACAATTTAATTCAAGTATGTATATCCCAAACATAGATTATTTCATTTCCCCTTTTTATGGTAGCCAGACCAAATTAAGGCAAGCCCTCCTGGTACCTTTTATGACAGTGTCATCACTTTGTCTGCCTTCTGTCTAGAGCACAACATTTCTAAAGTGCAGAATTACAACTGTGCATGACTAATACCAAGCTGGTAGTAGACTCACCACCATCAACTCCGTGATGCAGTGATATTTCCAAAAGGATTCATTCAAAACTCAGCCTCTGTTTTCCTTCAGTTCAGTTCAATGGACGAAACAGGACAATACTGACCATGCTTGAAAACTGCACCAGTCTAAAGTAAGTGATTTGAGAAATACCAACACACAGCTCTTGGAAATACTACACAAATTAATTCTTATGGTCGTACAGGCTCCAATGCTGAGAACTGTTCTGCACAAGCAGCTTTCCCTGCCTACGTTCCATGGAATAGAAGGAAGTCTATAGGCGAAGACTGCTCAAACTACCCGTAAGATCAAGCAAAAATCACTAATTTTGGCTATCTTAAAAACAACAACAACAAAAAAAAAACCCCACATTATAGGTGAAAGTAACACGTAGTTTTCTGAGAGTTCAGAAGTGCCTTTACCACAAATCTGCAGCCTCACAAAACTCAATGACATCTGACTGCATTAAAGCTCTTCCTCTCCCTCCCCACGCTGCTTCTAGCTAACAGCCCTTGCTTAATTGCTGCTCACAAAAGAAGAGAACAAGGCATGCCTTTGGCAATGAGACACATTGAAGCTATATGCTAACAAGCAGTCCTTGAAAGAAGTGCTTCCTACACAAACAAAAATAAATCTTCCAGGAGTAAGAACGTGAAGCTAAACACATTTTGGGTAAACATTGCTAAACAGAGGCACTGGAAGATTTTTCCTGTTTCACAGTAATCCTCAGCATCAGGTTCATTTCTTAGTTTCCTCCATTTCTGTAACAAACAGTTAGAGTGAACTTTATTTCCAGGAGTGACTAACATCATTGTATGAGCAGCTTGAAGATCATCCTCAGACACAGTGCCTTGGTGTGCGCTTAAGTTACAGGTAAATGCTACAGACTGCATTCCCTCTTCCCAGTGCCACTTCCAAACTCTCTCCACCACTTTCATTGTTCTGACAACTCCCCCACTGCCTCAATCTTTACCTTCATTTCTGTAACAATTCAAATCTCTAGACAGTAATTAGTATTTGCTTCTGCCTACAGAGCCGACGTTTCAATCGCCTTTAAACTCAGGTTATAACAAAACTAAGCTGGAGAATAATGGAGAAAATAGCACTGTTCAAAAGAAACAAGGACCAGATTATGTTTTAGATGCAAATGTAGAAGGATTTCCTGTTAACAATGGACAAAAACATTATGTACATGGTACATTTGCTTGCTTTAATTCCAAGGAGCTACATATTTGGGCATCAAAAACTAGATAAACATACAAACTTACTTCACTCAGTACAGAAGAAATATGATAGTTTCTGCATGTCATTGTTATTCAAAAAAAGGATTCCAACTTTCTTCCCAATATCCACCTATGTCGACTATCATGCAAAGAAAGTACAGATACCAAGTCACAGTAGTTTTACTATGCTCCTTCAAATGATGCTTTTCCACTGCTCAAACCCCATACTTCCAGGCCCACATTTTGACTAAAAATTAATCACATTCTTGATCATTTCAGAGTTAACTTACTCAAGCAGTTGGTAAAATATTGAGCAGAAATACTTGATTTTGAAGCTTGGATCTTCCTTTTTGTACTCCAGCTCTTTTTCTGTGTTCCTTCTTTCTGTTTGTCAAGTACATTCACAGTTGGATAAGACATTGTTCTCAGGAACGGTCTTTCTGGCCTTCCTTGCCCTGAGCTTCACCCACCTTTTCTCTCATGACTCATACAGGTTTAGGGCAAGAACTGATCACATTTTCATACAGAGGCTGAAGGGGGGCCTCTTCCACCAGTTCAGTAAGATAAACCAACACTTTTCTCCTGCTACTATTTGTCAAGCAGAAGCAAAAAACCCATTCTGCTGAAATACTGAAATCCAGATATGTAAATTGGATAAAGGCTCTGGAATGAACAGGGTTGGTAAAGAAGCTTGTTATCTCTGAATCCTTCTTTACAGTCTTCATAGCCCACATTGTCAAGTACCTTAGAATACATTAAAAAGTGTGTCAGTGATTGTAGTTGGTTACTGCTAAAAAAAACCCGGGTAATATAATTTCCTACTGGCTGTATTTCCTTTGCTTTTAGGTCTGATCTCTGTAATCTTCAAAGTGTGGGGCTTTATATTCTAAAATTATTTAAACAGCTTAAAGGTTGGCATTTCTTAAGAAGTCTGCTCCTGCAACAGAGGAACCTTTGTAGTGGCTTCGTTACAGTTGAATCAGTGCTTCTGTTATTAGCCTTCCTTCATGGAGGATGTTTTATAAGAATATAAATACTTCCATGGGTCTGAACATGGAGTGCTCCATTTCTGTATACCACCACCTAGCTCTTACCTACAGTAGCAGGGCAACAGACTGCTGCTTTTCAAATTCAAGCCGCTGACTAGTTGCAGGAATGTGAGGATTTATTGGTTCATTGAAACTTCAAGGCCTCCCCAGAACTAGAACTTCAATCCCATCCTTGATTTTTGAGGCCAAGAGAGCAGAGTCCATATTATCATGTACAACTACTCTGATTGAGTACAAAACAGATTAGTATTTATTGATGACCATGAAAGAAAACCTCCAAGTTTAGCAATCCACTGTACATTTCAGGTACACTTTCACATATACAGCACGTGAATCCTGGTTTTTTTTCTGGGGCACATGCTCGTTTCCAGTCTTTTGTAAATCATGCTGCATTGTATTCAAACTGTAGAAGGCGATGAGTTATGCTTCAAATGTAATACCTCTCAGAGCTGCGGCATCTACAGTTGGGATAAAACCCCTGGTCTTTTTGTGGCCACCTGAAACAGACCTGTTCAGTTTCAGCAGACAGAATTCACAAGATCACAGAATCATAGAATGGTTTGGGTTGGAAGGGACATTTAAAGGTCATCTAGTCCACCCCCTCTGCGACGAGCAGGGACATCTTCAACCAGACCAGGTTGCTCGGAGCCCCGTCCAACCTGACCTCCAAAGTTGATGGGGCATCTACCCCATCTCTGGGCAACCTGTAAAGACTCCTTTATGCAAGTCACAAGGCACTTAATACTTCCCACCTGTGACAAGCAGCAATGGTTAATTCCCAAACAGCTTTCTCTAGCAAAGCAACACGAGTATTGATCTTCTATCTTTTGATAAATCTCTAAGGAAATACCCTTGAACCTGTCTAAAGCTAACTGGTTCCCATTGCAGAGAAATGTACAGACAGATGCAGGATTCTGTAACTATTTTGCATGTTCCTTTTGACAAAATTTAAGTGTTAATTAACTAGCAGAATCTCAATAACTGTTGTTTTAAGTCAAGCAAGGGAATAGTATGCATGTGTTTGTTATTCAGGGAGCTGTATTACCCATTTCCAACAGAATCACCCATCTAAATTGCTGCCACCTCTGGTTAAAATGAAATGCTGCAGATTCAAATTAAATACAACACAAATCTCAAATGGAGACCAAACATGCACAGTCTGACCACCTTTGGTACTGGATATCAAGGTTTGGAGTGAAAGGGTATATTCTCAAGCTTACAGTGCTGGACTGGCATCAGAGCTAGAAAACACTTTCAGACCTCGTGTCACCATCTCCCCCTGTGACCTTGAAATGACTGTAAAAGGCGAGATTTCCAGTAGCCTAGCCTCCATATAGAAGCTTCCATTGTAGGAGGGTAGATTTTCAAGACAGCTTAAACATGATTAGATTCTGGGTCCAAATCTTTGGTTGTTGATCTGCATGCATACAATTACATTTCATCTCCCTGCCAGGTCTGGTCTGGCATAACGCTTCATGCTGTAAACTTCACAGGCTCTCATTACGTATTTGTAGCTTTGCATAGCACAATGGAACTAAGATTTATTAGGGCCTCTAGCCATAATACACAGAAAACTAAGTAAGATTCTAAATAAACTCCCTTTCCCCTCTTCAAGTGGCTCTTTTACTTCACTCACTGACAGTACAACCCCAGGAGAGAGGTAACAGACAAAGGAGAACACGCACACAAAAATATTTGCCTTACTCTTTCACAGCAGTAACCAATGTCCCACTGTTTTCATAATCCTTGCTTTGTCAAAGGCCACTTATGTTTAACTAATTAAAAATAAAGCCAAGAAAGAACAAACCAGCAGGGTAAAAGAAAATGAGAAAAATAAAATAGATTTGGGAAGTACAAACAAAATGGAGTAAATGTGAAAAAGAAAAGGGCTAACATGACTCAATAGTACAACTCTCAGATGGTCTAAAGAGACATTTTTGGATATAAACGTATGAATGAAATCACATTAAACAAATACTACCCTTGACATTTTCACTCATCATTTTACACCTTTTCCTGGAATTCTCCATAGCAGCTACATTTCAGTCTGCAGCCAAAGTCCATCAGCAATTTGAAAAAAAATCTGATTTTTTTTAGTAGTAAAATATACTGCTGAGAGTAAATAACTGCCCGATTTATTGGGTTTAGTAATGTCATTTCTAAGTAACTGTCATTTCTACACGACCACATATGAACTTGAAACAAACATTTAAAACCTTCGAAAAGTATTTAAAGTTTGGGAGATGTTTAAAGAACTACCAACTCCTTAGCTGGAGTTGATCAATATTAGATAATCTATTACTGCCAACAAAACTATTGATACCACTTAAGGAGAGAGAGCAGAGAAAGTGAGAGATGCATTTATTCCAATAGAAAACCAACAGCCTTCCAACTGAAATGTTGACAGAGTGGCCAAAATGGTTAAGTAGTGTAATAGACCAACGCATACTAGCCTGAAATGGTAAAACACAAAAAGAAAGCTAATACTATTTGAAAAACCTCACTGTAGCAGAACATACCAGCATTCCTCCAGCAGTGTGATCAATGGCAAAAATCACAGGAGACATCACATAGGCAGTTATAGGATTTGTTTCTTCCCACTAACCTCTATCATCTACTAGTTTCTTTTTGCTGTAAGAGGATTTGTAAGTTCTTGCATCCATATAATTTACATGTCCCTGAGAGTACTGCAATTCAGGGGAACTCTTACCTCTAAACCAAACAAACTTCTACACCTTATTGCATTGAGTTCCACAGATTGGGAGTTAAAATATTTGTTTGGATAGAGAACGCAAGTAACACCCTTTTGAGGCTTGTAGCTATGCCTTCTTACTATACTTGCAGTCATAATAAGGATAACCTTATTCAGCGCCTTAGAACAAATGAAAAAACTATACTGTAAGCATCTCCGTCAGTACACAGTGGGGAATCGAGGCCACATTCCAGGATTTGCTATTTCTGTACAGCAGGCTTGCAGGTCATTGTCTCACACATCCTCCACAGATTGCAGCCCTCTAAAAATTTCATTTTTGTTTAACTCTGATGACCTTACTGATCTGGCTTCAAGGGTGTTCCCAGAAAAATAGCCTCCATGGAAAACTATGGCAGTGGTGAAATGCAGGGGTGGGAACTTGCAGCCCGTGGAGGGGTGGGGCCAGGGCAGCGTTTCACAAGCTAGTTTTCTAAACTACTGAAATTACCACATCAACACAACAAGAGTTTATGAAAAATCAATCCAAGCCACTACAAGGTGCTTCTGTGATAATTCTGATTAATCTGGTCATTCTGGAAATTACTTGGAAGCAGCAGTGATAGCACAGCATAATACAGACTAACTACTTAATATAAGCTTTTTTAATGGCACACAGCTTGTTTTTGAAGCCACATAACTTAATATTTGGAGTGAGCTTATCAGGAATTGTTGCGCCATAACAAATGACACACGAAGGTTGGCTCTGACCTCAACTCTTCAAATACAGTGAAAGTTACAAACACTGATAATAGCTAAATAGAAAGGCTTACTGACACAATTCACAAGCCACAAGCTTGTGCATTGTCAACAAACAGAACACATGAGGCCACCAAATGAAACAAGTGTTTGATCTGACATGGAGAAATGCTTTCCTCAAAAGACGTTCTTTCAGTAGGAGGTTTCCAGCCTCACCATCACCACTGCTGAGCAAGCAGGAATATTTACACAGGAAGTCCCACTGTCTCCCAAATATCTGCCTTCCCTCTACACTTTCTTCTAACTGCCCTTTCTGTCCTACGTCTTCATTCAATCTGCAGTTCAACTATACCATACAAAAACAACTCCACAGGAAGACAGAGCTTTTCCCACTCTTCCCAGCTAAAGAGCAACAAGGAGAGGTACCAACAAACCACCAAATGAATGAACAGACCACAGCTCGACACAGCACCTGTCATGTGCAAGCTCAAAGCATTCATCCATGAATGATCATAGCCAGTATCACAGCTTTAATACTTTCACTTTTGGTTGCTTAATTTTTCCTTTACTGAACACTAGTCAACTTACTCATAAACCAGCATGAAATTTCTTCAGCTATGCAACTAAGCCTGATGGAGTCTCAGTTCTCAAGATCTTAGACCACATTTAATGGTTCTGCATCATGGTTACACCTTGTTCTTTCCAGGGGATTTTATTTCTTCAAAAACTAACTTACCACTGCCTTGCTCTCACAGGGCTGTGAACAGCTGGGGAGGGGAGAGAGAGACTCTAGGTTGCCACTAACAGATGAGAAAGGAGTAGAACTAGACTTTTTACAAGCACTGGTCTTGCATGTCTTCCCAGGCAAGACTGTCCCTAAAGTATTCTAACATAACGTTTCAGTAACGACTGATCTCCTAATCACTGTGATAATACTTCCTCCCTACAGGATCTAGGATCATGTTAGAAAGCAGCATCTGACATATGGTCTCCAATTTCATTCTTTTCCTTGAAAGGAAAAAATTAAATTATGGGTAACAAGCGAGTATATCAAAGACTGGTTTGATTTCAAGCAATGGAACACCAAGATATAATGAAATGTCACCATACAACCATAACAAAGTTGCTAGTTTCCTTTCTCCCAAACCAATGACCTGAAATAAATAACCATTTTCCACTGACAGAGAAGACACCTTGTTTCAAATTTATTTGAAAGTGGCTGTACTGTAAGAAGTTGAAGAAATATGCAGCCTCTTACAGTAAAACACCCATAAGACATTATCAAGCTTTACAGGATCCTCAAAGTCTCTTCCTAAGTACATTTTTCAGTCCAGGGAAAATCTTAGCAACTGAGTTGGCTGAAGACAGTAAAGACAGTCACATTTTTAGTATTAAATATATGGGGGTTTTCTCTGGGGCAGAAAAGGCACTAATCTAGTGACCAACACACAGTGAAACTGGGAAAGAGTACATAATATAGCAGGGAATAAGATTTGATGACTTTAAACATTCCCTGATGCTATTAAAATAAAAACAAAGGAAAAAAAGGTGAATTTTTTGATGACAAAGTCAGTTCAGTTTTCAACTTGTGAAGGTGAGCTTCAAAAGGTCTGGATCTGGCTTAACACATAAGCTTGAAATTTGGCTGCTTATCCGAACTAGAAATCTCAGGAGAGCAGGCATTTTCATGAGCTTTCCAATATCTCACAAGGTAGGACAGGCATGGTAGAAGAGAAGGGGGAAAAAGAAAAAAAAGCAACTTCTCTTACAGTATTTCATAGCTATGGATTTCCAAGCCTGGATGAAATCTAGAGAAGTAGAACACGAGAATGTAATACAGTAAAAAAGGAAAGGAACATTTTAAAACTTGAATTTTGTTAAATGAGGCCTGGCCAGAAAATAAGAATGCCTCTAGCCAAAAATGCTGCGGTTTCTAGAGTTTTGTTCTGCATCCAAAAAAAATTTAAAACTTGAAAAATAAATTTTAAAAGACAGCAGAATTAAAGATGCCAAAACTAACTCAGCAACTACAGCCAGCAGCAGAGCACTCATTTACAGATTCTCCTTTGTTCCAAATCTAAAAAAGCAGAAATTTGAATCCATGTCCACAGTAAAAATTCTAATGCTGAGTGCTCTGGAATCATTTAAAACCTTTGTCTCCCTTTACAGTCTTTCAAAAAGGAGCCACAATTCATTTCTATTTTATTTCTGCCTAACTATATAATTAATGAATAGAAGCTCTTAAAGGGATTCCAAACACTCCCCACCTACAGCAGCATTATCGTTTTAGTCTAGTTTTACTTACCCATTTACCTACTTGGCAGGTACTATGTGTGTATCTTCGAGGGATGATAAATAATTCCTTGACAAAATTTTTGGCAGAAAACTGCATTTTCAATTAAATTTTGGGTAATTTGGGGTAATATTGTTCTTTAAATATTTTCAATGCATCAGAAATGTTTTAATTTTTTTAATTAGTCAGTTTTCTGCTGTTTTTCCTGATTTTAATTTGGCTGCTGGAACTGCTGATGCTTGCCTTTCTAGAGTTTCTCCTTGAGTTCAAATCAGATATGGTATTCTCCTTTTCAGTGTCTAGCTAGGGTGCATTTCAGCCACACCTATTCTTCCTACATTTATTTGCGACAATGTGGCAGGCAAAGTACCTGGCTGGTAATACCTTTCTACATCATTTCACTTTCAAAACATAACACCAAACAAGCATTAGTTAAAGCTTCGGAGGTACCTTTTCAGTTAGGAAAATAACAGGAGGCAAATAAATACTGTTAGGGGAAGAAAAAATGGTTTTGGAGTAATGATTTGCCAAAGTTAGGAGGCTGAAGTCCTATTAACAGTCAGTAGTTTCTAACAAATCAATCCCTTGTGAGGTGAGGGAGGAAACAATAACGTTCTGAGCCAACACATCGCCATTCTTGAAAAGAAGATCAAGGACAGAGTACCTTCGAACTATAGAGGTAACTGCAGTAGGTCAGCTTCAAACCACGTTACCAGTTTAGCATTGGAGACACATCCCAAACTGCCAAGCATGAGACCAATTCTCAAGGCAGTAAAACCAGCACTTTCTTACTTTAAAAGCCTGTAACGTTACAACATCACACAACCAAAAGTACATCTGAAAAATAGCAGGAAGCAGTGGTCTGTTGATACTCTCTGAACAATCTGGGTGAGTGTAACTGTCCATTACCAGAAAGGCAGTACACTTGCTACTCTTATTTAAGGACAGATGCTTACATTGGAACAGAAAGCAATTATCTGTTGTGTTTGGCACACTCTGACATTCTCTTTTCTTGATGATATTTACATTTACTAAAAGCAAGAAAAACGTACATCACTTTGTTCTGTCTTGTACTTTTGTCCCCTCTTAGAAGATTTTGTAGTTAAGCAAAGCCATTGCACGGGGCTTTTCTACAAACCGTAACATTGGCAGAATGTCAATGTCATACTTAAAAGCTTTTAGATCCAGATTTAAAACCTACTCAAACAGTCAAGAAAATAAGAGCTCAGACTGTCAGCAGCACTAACTCCCTATATAATTTTCTTAGGGCAATAAATTAAATGCTTCAAAACAAAGTTAAGAAGACTTACAAGCCAGAGACTTCAGAGACAACTAGCTAGGATTTCAGCAGAAGCACTTATATGCCAGAAGAGCTCAGAGATAATAGTTTTAGAAAAGCCACCATTTTGTAGTAAGTAACATACCTGGTAATTTAGTGTTATGATACTAGTAAAATAAGCCGGACTAGCCCAGCAGGGCTCATAATTGCAAGCGACAAATATTAAAAAAAAAACAACAAACCAACATTAAATACAGGACACCCTTAAGACTTTGTTTCTGAAGCATCAGTTATAGGTGTTTTATTCAAATATATGTTTTAGGTTTACCTTGATGACATGCTCACTGTAGGAAGTTCTGATTCTGTCAGGTTATAGGCTGCTCCTTGAAGGGCCTGAAAATTTATCTCAGGGTAACTTCACCAAGGTCTCAGCAGTAAAACTAAAAGAAGTAATAAAACACAGTTTTGAAGTCTCATTTTTAGGGGACAACAGCCTACATAAAAAGACAACAGTATCAAATACAATGCTTCCTATGGAATTAAAAGAATAATTAAAAAAACCATATAACCCTGCAAACGTAACTTTTGACTGTAATTGTGTAGAAGGTTAATTCATGTTCTCATGACATGATTTCAAATACATGGGGAAAAACTGTACCAACCCACCAGGAGCACTATATAACCAATATCCTACTGTTCACAGTTTTCAGAATTTGTTTGCTCAGGTCTGAATCCCAATTTCTCATCTATTAAAGGTAACCTAAGCTATATATGATTCGCTAATTAGAAAGAAATAAGGGGCTTTTTCTATGGGTAGAAGTGGGATAAGGCAAAAAACCAAAATCTGTTCAGTTTCTCTCAAAAAATTAAAGGCTCTCTTGTCTCATTGCAACAGAAAATAATTGAAGTACTGATAAAATTAAAAATTAAGTTTTATACAGCCACAGAGTTTTCCAGCTAAATTTTATGGGTGATTGAGTCAGAACTAGTTTATGACAAAGTATATTAGTAGATCCTTGCCTAGAGCTGCATTTTAGATTCTGGCTTTCAGTAGTAAGTCATCTCTACTTTCATGCACCCCAAAATAACCTAGGCCCCAGATTTGCTTATATTATTTGCTTCTTGTGTTCTTCTTCAGAGCTCCAGCTATCGAAAGTGCCACTGCACGCACAAGTCCGCTCTTTGTTAGGAACAGAATAAAAAAATCTTCTATTATGGCACCAAATCTGTGCTTGCCACTGTTTGAAACTAACCCCTCACAATGCCAGCTCCAGAGTGGATCAGAAAACGAAAGCAGACCAAATGTCTGGCCCAACTATCAAACTGTTCCTCAGGCTTTTCTATCGCCCAGTACACCTGCCAGTTTCTCCTTAGGGTTTAAGGAAAACGTTTTCAATGAAGCAGACAAGGAGTGCTACCACAAACTTAACTGCCACTACAAGACAACTAGTGATTTAAAATTAAAACCTCTTTCTGACGTAGCTGAAGTTACAACTATGAAATGAGGAAAAGGATGGGAACTCCACGATGCACCACAGTCACGTATCAATTGTATCTTCTCTAGCAGCATAACATTTCACCTATGGTTACACAGAATCACAGAATCGTTTGGGTTGGAAGGGACCTTCAAGATCATCCAGTTCTAACCCCCTCTAATCCCTCTCCAGCCTTCTTGTAGGCCCTTTTCAGATACTGGAAGGCTGCTCTAAGGTCTCCCCGGAGCCTTCTCTTCTCCAGGCTGAACAACCCCAATTCTCTCAGCCTGTCCTCATAGCAGAGGTGCGCTAACCCTCTGATCATCTTCGTGGCCTCCTCTGGACTCACTCCAACAGGTGCATGCTGTAGCATGAAGCTGCAATTTATTTATCGTATTTTGAAGTTCAGAGTATGTTTTTTCAGTTTCTCTCCTGGTGAGCTCTTCCGTATGAAGCCGCGGTTTCCCTTCCCCGGTGTACCCAATACAGCAGGCACTCTCCCCTGCCGCCCTGAGGCGCTGCCACCCCGCTGGGCTGGGCGAGGAACTCCAACACCTCAAGTCCCCTCACTTGCTGTCAAGCTCCCAGGCAGCCACCGAGGGTTTGCGGGCAGCAGCGGACAAGTACCGCCGGGCAAGGAAGTTTCAGGCCTGGCCTGCATAAACCGACAGGAGCCGCCGCCGATGTCAAGGGGAGCCGCGCTCTGCTTCCCCGGGGCTCCGCCGAACTCCCGCCGCCTTCGCGCCTTTCCCTGAGGGGAGCGGCTGCCCTCGCGCCTCCCGCCCGGGCAGGCCGCCCCCACCGCGCGCGGCTGAGTCGCCCTGCACCGGGGACCTCGGCGCGCTGCGGCCGGCTCCGCCGGGAAGGAGATCGGCGACGGCCGCCGACCCGCACCTGTGGTGATTCTCTCGCCTTTCGGCGGCCGTTAAGCTGGCGGCGGCACCAGGCGGCAAGCGTGAGGCGCCGGGCGCCCGCCCCCGCCTCCTCTCGGCCCCTCGGGCAGCGCTTCCCGCTGCGACGGTGCGGAGCCCCCACGGTGCGGCCTGTTCAGCGCCTGAGAAGGTAGAGTGCTCAAGACTACATCTTTTTGCTTCATTTATGGTGGAAGAAAATCTGCTTATACGCACTTTAGCCAGTTCAGTAACAGCTATCCTTCGTTTATTTCAAACCATGTGGCATGCCATCACTTCCCAGCCCTCCATCCTCTGTAACTGCCATAGAAGAATCCTGGGAGGGCCCCAAATGTCTCCCAATTAAAAACGAAGTTCTTAAATTCTGGGTAAGTAAAAAGCAAGAGGTAATGAATAAGGGAGAAAAGAGTGCAAGAGGAATAAGAGATCTGGGTCCCAGCAGTCAATGTTGTTTTCACGAACCTTCCTGTCTAGCCAGTTGCTGCAAGTAACTAGAGGTCAATGTCTACCACCTTGTTTGCTGGAATTAGATTCACGGGTAACGTGCCTGTCGCAAATGCCGTTTGCCAGTACAAAAGAATACTGAAAGGCAGTAGGGGTCCCCTCCACCTTCTCCTTTAATACCCACAGGCTGTAGCATTTAGGGTGGAGTGAAGATGAGAAATAGCCAGTTATTATTGCAAATTAATCAGTAACAATAGCACAGTTGTCTACCTAGGTAAGCTCTTTCTCCTCAAATATCAGCAAAACTAAAATTACTGGTTCCCCCTTCCTAACCAAACTTCTGAACTAGTTTCATAGTGGAAAACACTATTGACACCATTTTTCAGAAAAACATTTTTACTAATTGTGACTTATAAGCAGTTAGTAAATGCAGCAAATTGGAAAATTACTTATTATGTCTTTCCATGTAAACAATTAGAACCAAGGTGACCTTTGCACTTGCTGTTAGCTTTGTGTCTAGTCTCAAAGTATATTTTGTGCTGAAATATAACAATTGTCCTCAAAGAACAAACACTGAAAGAGAAATTAAGGTTTTATTTATTCCTACACAGGTACCTTTAATATGTTTTTTTCTGTAGACAAGCTTTTTGAGAAAGTCTGCAGCTACAAGAGCTGCAGCTACATACAAGCTATTAGAGCTGATTAAAGAACACAGCCCTAGTTCAGTGCTGTAAGACCACCATTTAACATCTACATATGGATAATTCTTTTTACAGTGTCACAGGGGTATATATACTGAAGTACCACTTGCTCAAGCAAACCATGCCCAAAAATCAAACAGAATAAAGCGTCATTTGCTAAGCTTACTTTCTGACAGTGGCTTCCACTCTGACAACTTGTTGCTCTCTTCTTAACTATGAAACAGTTTTACTTTCACCTATTACAGTTTGAAATGCTTTGTCTATACAGTAAGGAGCAGAAACAAGGTGAGTACTCCAGGCATGGTCTGTAGTCATGCACCCCCATTCAAGAGTGCATGGTTTGCCATTTTTATTAATCTTCATATTGCCAAGTTTTCTGATTGCTGGAAAGTTTCCTACAGTAAGCATAGTTTTTCTGCTGGAGTCCCTTAGAATTTACATTCCATTGACGAAATCTGCGTATGAGGGGTTAGAATAAAAATTCAAGTCCCCCTAGCTCACTGCAGCATGAATAGAGAATAGAACATTATAAAAGAAAGTAATACCAAGTTATAGCAGATATATTCTGCAGTTTCTCATTTTCTTTCAGGCTATGCAGCACATTGAAAAGCTTGTCTTCTACTTCTGAAGTAGATTTCTGCCTGTGCTTTTCATCTGGTCTGCTTCAGCTGAAGGAATTAAGTTACAGCAGTTAACGTTTTCTTTTAATCACATGCACAAGGGACAAACAAAACTGTTTGTACAGTTTGCTCACTGTTGGAAAAGCAATTGAGGTTTGTTTGTTGTTGTAGTCTTTTTTTAAGACAAACTAGATCTTGAGTATTTAGCCAGAAGTTGCCACCTTTTACTTCCTTAGTGTTGCACGTGGTCCAACATGGGAATAGATGATGAAATAAGTGTTTGGAAGTTAGTCAAGCAAAGGACTTCTGGTTACTACATTATCAAATGATAGGGTCTGTTGCAGGAAATGAAAAAAGCAATTTCCTGTCGTACATTTGTGTCCTTTCAGAGTTGCTGTATAAAGTAAATCATCTTTAACTCAGTAGCTATTTCTTGTGATCCTGGCCACACAAGAAATCATGAAAAAGTCAGCTAGATAAATGAGATAGCACATCTTTAAGCAATAGCTGTCAACTGAAGACACTCTTAGCAGGTAGGGCAGACTGCTGTCTAGTTCCATCAGTTAGGCAGAAAGGTAACCAGCAGGCTCTGTACTTTCAGAAAACCAAGACTCTTCCATACTACTTAAGACAAGCAGGAAAGCTGTGCAGGAAGAAACATGCATCTTTGGAAGGGGGAGGATATGCTAAGGTTGTGTACAGCCCTGACTTTTGAAGAGTCCAAGAAGTCTTGTTATCACAGGGAGACTCTGCTGTTCTTTGTGAAAGACTTACCACCTTCCCAGTATCCCAATTCCTGCATGACAAAGTGCACCGAGAGCATACATTGTTAGCTTGCACTCATGGAAAACTGGACTTAGGTCATGGCCTATGATCTGTATGTAGTGGTTTCTCCATTCCCGTTCATACTAGAGTATCCATTGTGAGAATGAGGTGGAGTGTTTTAACTTCAGTATAATGAGAAAGGATTTTTCCCTTTACCCTTTCAGCAGGATGGCCTGCTGGCTCGAAGCTAAGACTGAAACCTCTCATTCCAGGAGGAGGTAAAGGGTTGTTATCTTCACTCACCTAGCTCTGGTACTCTGCATGTGGATCATTCTTAGCAATACGCACCTTCATTGTTCCTATAAACACTCAGTAGCAGGAGGAACATGCAATGCCAAAAGATTTATCTTAAAATCCTGTGTAATCCCCTCATGGGTCATCAGACCTCTTTCATGAGTCCCAACAGAATAGTAGCATTCTAAGCTAAGTCCAGGATAGAATCACAGGAAGAATGGAAAATGTGTGGTGCTGAGAAGGCTCACAAGCAACATAATCAGATGAATATTCCTTAATGCGTTTCCATACTGCAGTGGTATGTCACACAGCATAGATTCACACCAGGTGAATCTAGTGAATTGTGTTAGGATCTCAGTAAAGTCAGTATTCCCATTTTTACTGGGTTTTTTTTCTTCTTCTTCAGCTGATACAGACCGTAAACTCTCCCCTACAGACTTTGCTTCTGCCAGCCTAGAATAAACAGCTGAATTAAAGCTAAACAATGGGACTGTGTTGTCACCTATAAATATTACCAGGAACAAAAACCCTAGTGAGGGTGAAGTGTTATTTAAGCTAAAGGAAAGTTTTGTTATGAGAGCAAGTGGCTATAAACTGGGAATAAATCTAGATTAGAAATTAGAAAGCTTGAGAAAAGTTCTTCAACTAGACCTCATATCTTAGTAGCTAGGCAAAAAAATCCTAGCTATTTGAAATGTAGAACTCAAGTTTGAAAGGAATGCATCCTGTTTTCCCACATGGACAGAATAATTCGATTTAATTCAGTCCTATCATCATTTACAACTTACTAACTTTTGAGCAAGCCAATACACTGCCCTAAACTCAATATATGAACCAGTTATTTTATCTCTGCTGTTCTGAGAACTGAGGATATTCACAGTGCATTCCCTGGGTAAAGAAAGTCATATCCATTGCAAATCTAAAATATCAGAAAGTGTATCTCTGGCCATTTCAGTGCATGAGCTGAGAGATCTTCCAGGTGCAATGTAAAGATTCCTATGAGGAGAAGAAATCGGATATTTTGCTAGTAATGAAAAAATATAGAACAAGTTATCAGTGCAATCTTACTTATGCACTGAATATAACGCCTTATTGCATGAGGATCTTCAGACTTCAGTGACTGCTCTGGATTTTGTCCTGCCAGCATTCCTTCTGGAATTCTCCACTATTCTTTGTGGTAGAAAGCTCCTAATGGCAGGGAGCAAGGGCACCACTTTATCTCACCTACTTCTTCAATAATCACATTAGCACTAAAGTTAATTTGACAGTGTTGTCTTGAGTAGATAATGATACTATTAACTGAATGTCACGGATGGGCTAAGCCTGAACAAAAGTCACAATGGTTGCACAAAATACCCCTGGGAATATTTTGATATTTAGAGAAGAGGGTAAAGCAAGCAGAGTTTGGGAATAGGTTCTTTACTGCATGACAGATTTCACCCTTTTGTTGTGTGTCATAACACACTCCTTCCTTGCCTTGTACTTACTTCCTTTCTTCACCACAAAGTATTATTGCAAAAACCCTATGGGCCTTACAAAAGTTACTTGGCTTTTCACAATTTCTCTCTACAGCTTTCCCTCCTACGGCTGGAAGAAATCCCACAATACCACATTGAGGCTGTCAAATGAGGTATAAGAGCTTATTATTTACTGCAAGAACCAGTCTTTGCTACAAGTGAAGCAGCAGAGGCTGGACTCCTCCAAAAAACCAGAATTGAATGTAATTGTTCTCCCTGTGGACATCATTAAAGAGGTATCATCAACTGCTGTGCTAGGTTTCCAGGATGAGATCACTAGTGCATATCAACTCAGAGGTCTGTTGAGTTCTGTATTGTTTAGGAAGTCACACTACTGCAGGGTTTACCTTGCTTTCATTGCTGGCAGTAGGCTTAAGCAGACCCTGTCCCTTCTGAAGCTGAAAACTCCAAGTTCCCATCTAAAATGGAGGTTCAGGAAGAACTGGAAACTGTAATATGGCCACTCAAAACAAAAACCCACATGATTCTTGGAGGCAACTTAGTATTCAAGCAAAACTAGTGTTTGCTTAGTACTGCCTCCTGCTGTATCAAAAACATGGCTAATTTTAGAACATCCAAGTTAAATCTTGATTTCTTAGGACAGTCAGATGCATTCTCCACAGATGATAGATATTAGTTTGTAAACCCAAGTTCACAACAGGCTTGCGATTACTGCAGAAACTTCATCACATCTTATCCTCTAGTTGGGTAAAAAATTTCTCACCCCAGACAGATTTAATGAGTCAAAATAAACACTATACAAAAACCATATAGAAGTACAGCCTTCCTTTCCCCTCCCCTCCCTACACAACCTTTAATACTGATCGGTGTAAGCATCCACCATAACTGACAGTTGTTCCCACCCAGTTTAAGCACACCCCCTACTAGCCACATTCTGACTGCAGCTCGCAGACAACAGACTCCAACTCTCAGTAACTGGGCTAAGATAATTAATAAAAGATTGCCTGTTTAGGTAGAGGGAATGGCAGAGTTTGCCTCCTTCCTTTTTCTTTTTGCTCTCTTAGATTTAATATCTTTAATTGCAATCAAATTAGCAGTTTTCTCCCCACTTTTTCAACCATACAGCTTGTCAGCAGTACATTCTTCCCAAATCAGACTTATTGCCAGCTCACAGAACATCTTTAACATTGATTACTTGACATCTATGTATTTGCTTTGCAGGTTTAGTGGAAGTTTTATAACAAACTTTCAGTGCAACAGGAGTGGAGACTGGTGCCATCCATCACATGGGTACCAGCATTCCAGAAACATTGCTACACTTCTACCCTACAGCTCCAGCAAGTGCTTTGACATCTGTCTTGACAAAAGAATGTAGATAGAATCATTTATTCTGATACAATGGCTGTCAAAGTGTTGATTCTGTGGAACAAAAACTCCACATAAAAACTTTTGGCAAAGATCTACTTTGTTCTCTGACAACTCATATATGTACCATGTACACATCTGGAACAGGGCAACACAAATCAGATTGAAATGATGTAAATTTGACAGCATCCTTGTCTGATTGTTAATCGTCAAGTTGCATCATACAAAAGGTCTTATTTTTTACTTTGTCTCCATTTGGGAGATGTTTTTATAAACAAAAGGTTTCTGCGTAATGTGGAAATTTTGTCTCTCGGCCAGCTCTGATTATGGTTCTCACACTAAATATCATAAACATGTATTTTGGCAGGAGTACTTTTACTGTCTTCCAAGTATAAAGAAACCAGAAGCCTGCTGGTTTGAGCTGTCTCAGCTGCACCTTCAATTCATTGTCCTTATTTTTCAACTGGAAGATTTTTTTCTATTGCTTCAATTACAGAAAATTTTTTTTTTTCCTCCAGCTGTCCATCTAGAAAAAATATATACTTAAAGTATCCTGAAAAATTAAATATTTAAAACAGAAGTCTATGCTAAGGATACCTAGACTTTTTTTTCTTTTTTTTTTTTTAAAAAAGTACAGCCATAAGCAGAAGCAGTGACAGCAGGGGCACAACTGCTGGTACCTCACAGCTCTGTGACAACCTTCATACCACTCTGAACTAGCTTGTTTACTAGTAGTAGGTATTTTCAACAGAGGAGCTGCTAAGCCGTAACAACCTGCTGCCTATTTGATTGCCACATCTTTTATGCAGGCCAACAAAAAATACCATAATAAAAGCTCTACATGTAAGCCATTTGTCTCTGCATTGCAGGACAGAAGGACTACAGCTCTCAGAGCATCATCACACATGCTGAGGAAAAAAAGGTATTTTCCATACTCCATCATGTAAAAGGAACTGCACAGGAGTATTTGCACCCCTTGCTGTTTAATCCTAGCCACATGAAGAACTAACGCAATAATTCATATTTAGAGGGCACAGGAAAGCGGGAGACTAAACAAAGGCAATTTAGCTGAAGTGCTTTTTTTCCAGAGCACCAATACTGTCCATGCCTTGCTGAATTTGTCTCGTAGAAGCAAAAAGACAAGCTCTAGCAGCATTAGAAGAGCAGGTGACAGCTAAAGAAATCATGCTCCTCCTTCCCACACACACAAGTTGTACTAGCATCAGCTTAGAAAAAAGGGAAAAGCAAGGGAGACTGTAGATCAGTTTGCAGTTATTAAGAAGTGACAACCTGGAAGTTATCAAATGGGGTCCAATTCTAGAAACAGCATTTCAGAGTAACTTTATACAAGGCTGTCTATAATATCTTTCAGTGAGAGGGAAGGCATTAGCGCCTTTCTTCACTCTTCTGAACTTCTTACAACAGTACAGACAAACCTTAGATTTCATACAGGTTATCTTTAGCACCATTTCAAGACCACTACTGTAGGCTAGAGTTTCTGCTAAATTGCTGTGCCTTATTTCTGTTGTAGCATCTGGGTTCCTGATTATTCAGAGTCAATAGTTCCCCAATGTGAACTCCAGAAAGGAGAATTTGTCCACAATCAAGGATGTTTCTATTAGTAGACTGTTGATAGTAACCATTGTTGCAGACTTTTGCTCTCATAACCACAGAAGATGTGGGAACTAGGCTATTTGAGATAATGTCACCACGTCAGAGAGGTCCTTCTGACGTTTAATCAGTTCGCCCTTAAATAGTCCCTTCACATATTGATACAAATCTCATTTATCCTGAAGGGCTCATGAACGAGCGCACTCTCTGGAACTTCTAGGGAGGTGTTGCTGAAGAGGACAAGTCAGCAGTGTACACTCTACTTGCTTGAAAGTAATCTTAATAGAAGTTTGAAAGTGTTAAAACTAGGGAAGGGTAAACAGGACAGGTGTTTTGTTTTACAATGAGTAGCAAATCTCACTGGAGCTCTCAAGACTTAGTATCTATCTTGGAGCTTTTAAGACTTAACATCTCTTGCAATAGGCTGTACATAGGCTATTGAGATTGTGATAAAGAGACCAGTTCCATTTTACACATTAAAAGGCTCAAAAATAAGGGCTTACTGTACAATAGCACACATAGGATTGAATATAACATGAGACCTCTCTGAACTGGCAGTTTGACCTGTTCTGTGAGGCATGCTTTGTGAACACAGTACATTGTTTGCAATCTGTGTAAGAGTGTAGTGCTACAAACAAGCTCTTACAAATCACAATTACAACCCTGTCTCTCCCCTCCCCTTCCCAACCTGAGAAACTTCAAGGTCAATACTAAGTAATTCTGATTTCAGAATGAATTTCATAATTGAAAAGCCCAATCAACTGCTCACTGCAGTGTACCACAATTTCTTCTTTTCCATTCTGCAGCTTAGCCATCAAAGTAGTATTTGTCCACCACACCCTTCTGACCATTTTCCAAGATAAGTCACAGCAGTTTTCCCATAGACTAGCCAGGTTTTGCACCCAAAACAAGATTTGGTGTTGGTATGTTCAGTAACCCCAAACATCAGGTAATAGCAACAAGTTGCTTTTGTTCTAATTACTTGCAGATCAGTTGTCTTTAGGTCTCTTTACTAGGTTCTGTGCCACTTTAGCCTCCTCATTCTTTCATATGGCTGCTTCTTAGAGGATTGAGCTCTACAGTGACTGGGAGCACAAGTTTAATCAAGCAAAAGCCTTAGGTTTGTGCCAGATCCTACGCAAATCAATGGCAGCTTTGCTCGATACTGATACTTGGGCACTAGAAATTCTTGGAGATGCAGAGGAGAAAACTCTGGGATTACCTCAAAGCTAGAATGACAAGCTGTGGAATCCTGTTTCTTGAGCTGCAGCTTTTTCTTGAAGAGTGCTTCGTATCTTGCTTAGACTGACAGTAGAAAGGCAAAGGTATGGCACTGTAGTGCCTCATTTCTCTTGTAGCTATGAGGCCTCACACAAGAGTCAAATTTCTGTCACTAGCTTACCTGTCTAGCAGGGCCTGGTTGGTTTTCTTTAGCTGCAGGGCACCTTGTGAAGCCTCTAGGCTGTTCCCTCAATAATCCTGTGCTTGCTTCTGATAAACAGGAAAACAAGTAAGCAGCACCAGCAGCATTTCTATTTCTCATTGAGGCACCTTTTCCCAAGGCACAGTGTTTTGAGAAGGTACACCTATCCTCTCACTGAAAGCAATGTTATAATGTTTGGTTAGCTCTGCAGGAGCTATCAGCCATCAGTAACGCAGGTATGCACATAAACAGGGCAGGGAAGATAAGCAAGGCAGCTTGTTTACTCTGTATCCAGTTTATCCTTTCTATGAAGGGTAAGTCTAAGCTTTTTGCCACAAGAATCTCTAGGCCAGTGCAGCCAAAACAATGGGATTAAGTAGTCAAACTGCTGCTCACATCTCTTTCTCAATAGGAAGGTTTTTGATTGATTACTTTAGAGGCTTTGAGCTTTTCTTCTTTATAGCTTTCCCAATTAGTTCTCCTATGAAACTGCCATATAGATCTCAGGTTTTAAAAGCAGTGATTTACCTCATCATCCAGGAAGATACCTTGTATATATCTCGCCCTTCTCTTTTCAGATACCTGGGGACATTTTCCTCATTTTGGATACCTCCACACATCTTCTCTCCTTATAGGGCTGCTCTTTCAGGAACTTGGTCATGTCTTTCAAGACCATATAATCACATTTGAAAGCAACTTGACTAAAGAGAAAGGACACCAAAGAGCCCATTACCATATTTGCTACTGATAGACTAGTCAGTAGAAGAGTTGGATTTTTCCATCTGACTTATAGGTGTTTAATGTGCTTGCCTCCTCCCCAGTTAGTAGTCCATAGTAGAGATGCACATGCTAGTTAACTCACTCCAAACAGTCCCTAAGGTCAATCTCCTTTCTGTGGGTACTTGCACATGAGGTGGCACAAGCAACCCACACAGTGGTTCTTACAGAGTTTATTCTGAAAAGACAGAAGAAATAACAGACTTTCACAGAGACAGTATAGCTACTCCAATGATCCAATTGCAACTTTGACAACAGCTTGCTATTCAGCCCTCCAAAAGACCACACTACTCAAGAGCTCAAGATAAGCTAGGAATCAGGAACAGCTTTAGTCGTGGACACCACGTGTATTACATAAAATGCCTCTCAAATTTTTGAGCAAGAGATGTAACCCTGCAGAATTCTCACATAGACATTTGGAGTACTGCATCATAAATAGCTTAAAAATCCTTAATAACAGATATGTGCAGCAGAGCACTAGGGCTTCTAGATATCAAAGAATAATCAAAATCTGAAGTCATGCTAATCATAAGCCCTCCAAGCACCAGAGAAGCTAACACAGTGAGAAATACAGTTTGCTTTCTTAAGGAACAGTAAGGCAAATAGTTCTTTACAAGCTTCAGATGACAACCAGTGCTTCCAAAGAGATAAAACAGTGAAAGATAAACAACTAACCACAGACAGACACCACTGGCACACAGCACCTTGCTGTTTCCAAGAACTTCACTGTCAGGGAGGATGCTCTGATACATGCGAGACTCCATTTGAACCAAGTGAGAAGTTGCACTAGCCAGAAACTTCAAGAACACAGCCACAGCCTTGAGAAAACAGGACTCTTATTTCCACAGGTGGTATTAATACTCATTGGAAGAGTGGCAGACCTAAGTGGCAGTCACTGCTGGCCTGTAGAAACCCCAAGTAGCTAATTACCATTGCTGTTCTCTGGACCTAGGAATTCTGCCTCACCTGTGGTGCCCCCAGGTGCCCTCTCTGGGTATTCAGGACTCTTCCACATCACCGGTAGTAACCCAGTGGTGGGTTTCATTGGTCTCGTGGTCCAAAACATCCAAAGTAGCTAGGGGCTACAGCCAAGTAGCATGCAGAGGGCCACCTGGAGGCTGGGTTGTAAGCCTAGGTATCTCAGAAAGTGCAAACATACAACATAGAGAAGGTACTGGAGAGGAAATGCTGGAGGCCAAACGAGGGAAAATGTGGAGCAGAGAAGGATCAGCATTTCACTGAGGAAGGAGAGCCTTTCTCTTGATATTATCAAGAGCAGGTGCTGGAACAGAAATTAACTCAATAATGTGATAGGCCTAACAGTGGTATCCAGGCAAATAGGCCATACGGAGTGGCACTACTGGCAATCTTTATTCACATTTGGTCATAGTGATATGCTGAGCATCTGGCAAGTTCTGTTTAAGACACCTTTTGTTGAAATCTATCTATTCAGGGGGAAAAAAACCTTCTTCCTTAAAGCAGGTGTTCAAATATGAAACTTCATGGAGTTAACAGTGAACACATAAATAACACATTTTGAAATGTGGAAGAATAAACAACATTTAATTGCACAATTCCAGTTGTGAACAAGAAATTACATAAAGTCCCAAGGCTCCTATTTCTACGGCATGTGCTGAGAAACATGACATCAATATATTGAGCACATGCTTATTTTCTTTCAGAATTCAGAAGGCTTTTAGAAGTAGCTATAGGGACTGCTAGAGATATGACATACATAATGTCACTTTCCCAGTGACATTAATGGAAGTTGTGTCCATTCATAACATGTTTGACATTTATTTTAAAAAAAAAAAAAGTGATGAATAAAAAGCATGGGTTTTTTCCTTGCTGCTGAGCCTGGCTGCAGAAAGGGTCTTTTACTTCATTCTGTTCATGTATGAGAGTGGCCACTATGCCATCTGTGTTGGAGCCAGAGACTTTTTTTGCTGAGAGCAGAGATGAGAAATCTCAGCTTCTCTCTGAGGAGTCAATGATGGAGACAAGTTTTATTTCACATTCCTGGTACGGCAACAAAGACAACATTAATCCTAGCATATTTTAACCATCCTTTTGAAAAGAATGGTTATTTGAACACAGGACTATGGGACCTGCTGACTGAAATAGAACCCGGATTTTTATGTTGGTACTGTCTGTTTGGTTTTCAATGGTAAACCAAGCGGTATGAAGAACCATGCATTTGTGCTAGTAAATAAGGTTTTCAAATGTAATTCTGATGAGGAGAGGAGTTCAACACAAGAAAAACTCCTGCTTCTTCCTTTGGCTTAGCAGAGGTACCTGGACCTACTTAAGGGTTTTTATGTTTTATTTGTGGTATGAGTAACCTGTGGAGATGCCCTCAGCCTGCAAAATTTTCATCCAAATTCCATTTCAATCCAGTAACTCAGACTGACAGTATTGCATTTGGAGTAATTTCTGATTTTAAACTGGACATCAATTGTTCATTTTAAACTCAAAAATTTAACTGAAAAATTGGCCCAGACTAGCATGATGACAACTGAATCTTGTTTCCTGAGGACTTCAACAGCTTCTGTAAGCTCCACTACCTCCAAGAAATTTATAGATGTCACAGGCTAGGTACCCTAATGCAGCAGGTTTGGAGTCGCTTTATGAGTGTTTGACATGGGTTTCTTTGATGATGCCAGTATATAAAATGACTTGGACATCTGGGGTTGAAGCACATGTAGTTCATTATTTACAAAGATGAGATCGATTTCTTGGCCAATTTTGGTATCTGTGAGATACACCTTAAAGCAAAAGAAATGTCAGCATCAAGAGAAGGCCAACTTTGCTAAAATATGTAGACTTTTTCTTCTAATCCTTTTATCTGTAGGACTATCGACTTCTAAATTTTTTTCCTAAGTTGCCTTCTCCACTTCCTAGAAAATCTACCACTGTATGCCCAATTTAAAGACATTATTGAGTTTCCATAAAAATACTGACAGGCAAGTTGTAGTACCCAGGATTTGATTGTGGACATATGGTTAGTAACGAGATTCTAATTAGATTTTGATACTTAAGCCTGGTGTGAGAAGGGTCAGTCTCTTAATCGTGTTAGAATTTGAAGAGATTACAGGAGTGACTTTTTCCTCCTTACAGACTCTGGACTAAGATCTGCCTCTCTTTAACTAGATTGCAACACTAAATGTAACTTGATAAATGTTGGCGCATTATGCTGTATTAACTCTAAAAGCACACACCCAAATTTATTCATTTTGTGACCACACGGCACTGAGTTGCAATATGAGAAAGGGCACCCCACGCATACTCTTACTAGAACAAACTCTTGGCATAATCGCAAACATCCAATTAAACAAGCACTGTGAATTCTAACAGGATTTGTTCTCTCTGCAGGCTTCACTGACAGAGGCAAATTAACACAGAAAAAAGACTACTTCTAACTTCAGTCTCGCAGTAAGTTTTCTCTGACTTCCTACTTCTGTGTAGATCAGAAATAATAGTAAAGAGCATCTCTGTCACTTCTACTGTCCTTTTTCTTCTAACTTCATGCAAGATGAGGGTTTCAGGAAAATGAACACCATTCCTGGTATTAGAGGAAAGCTAAAGGGGAGAGGAAAGTGCGAGGATATAAATCCATGGCCTTAGGGGGCGTGTGGTCTAAACCTTATGACTTGGCATTTTCATCTCGGGTACCTATCCTTCCTCCAGCTCCTCTCCAACAAGTACTAGTCTTTACAGCCATGAGACACATTTCAAGTACCTAGATCTGTCTTAGGCAGTTTTGAGCAGCAATAGTGTTTATTGATGTATATTAAAAATTGACATGTGCTTTAGATCAGAGGCTGTACTTTGAATTAATCTTCCTGATTTTGCATGTGTTTGCCTCCATGGCGGTCAAGGAGCCTTCAGAGTGAAAGATCTCTAATTGTTACAGAGAGAATAACTTACTTTCTCCAAAGCTGCCATCCTGGGCTGCCCTTGTACCCAAGGAATCCTGTATCCAGGAAGCCGGAAGGAATTCTGTGCAGGAGACGGCAGAAAATGCAAAGATCAGATTTTGCCATGTTAGGATGTAGCTATATTGACCTTCAAGACAATGTTATCTGCTCTCAGTATGCATTCTTAAGATGTGTGGCCTGACTGTACAGATGCTGAGGTAAAACACTTCTGTTTTACCCAGTTATGGGGATTTTATGCCAGTTTCCATTCATTACTGACATAACAGCTGTCAGAAAGAAAAAAGTAGATGAAGGGAGTGTGCTGTCCCCAAACACAAGGAGTAAATCATGTCTGTTTAAAAGCAGTTGTTTTTTAAAATCTGAGGGAAAAAATACATTGTGGAAACCATGCACCGCTGTGGGAACAATGTAACTGCTAAGCTTTGCTGACAGAAGAATCTTAAACAGCTTTAGTGTGTGAAAAACAGGGCATGGGGGTTAAACCGAATCCACCTAAGAGACATGCTGGAGTAAAGCTCATCTGCTTTTTATTTTCAGTATGTTCATTTTAGTTGGCTGGCCTGGCTGACCACTTCAACAAGTTCTTTTGAGGTGAGAAATATCTCTATAAATGCAAGCAAGTTGTTGAAAATGGTAATGAATGGAGCCCAACCAAACACACTTTTATGAAGAATGGAGCTGAAGCCACTCTGACAAGAGTTGTGCTAGTTTAAAGTCCATAAACAATAAACAGGGCCACGCTTCACCCTTAGCACAGCTGGCCTCTGAGGAAGCTAATTGTACTTGTCCTTGAACGAGAAAAGAGGAGATAAGCCACAAAGAGTTATATTGTGGGAACAGCTTGTATGGACTCTGGTGAAGGACATGAAAGGAGCCAACTAAAATACATTCAGTCCTGATTGTAGCCAGCTTATTTTGATTGGTACTTTTTAAATATTCCATTTAGATCTTTAACGTTTCTGTGGTGAATTTTTGTCTTTTTTTTAAAGCCTTGGCAATTGATTCCTTATTAACTGGCTTTTTTTCGATATAATGGAAAGGGAATCAAGGTATTTAATCATAGCTGTAAATTGAAAAGCAGAATGAAATTAATTGCTACACTTAGGAAATTGTTTCAGATATGTAACAAGAAAATCCTATGTATTTGGCTACATAAAGCAGGCAGCTTTGGCAAAGTACTGCATTCATATGACTGGCTATCTTGTTACCTATATTAATTCTTTAATTTAGAATTTATGCCTCTTGATTTTGAGCTGTAATTCTTAAAATCCTTACTGTTGCTTACAGATTGAGAGTGGGTCTCCGGTAGAAGGTGTAACTTCCTAAAGTTTGAAAGACCCACCAAAAATGAACACCCACAAACAGATTGTAAGAACCCGAGGAGCCATAATCAAGATCAGTTCATAAGCTTCTTCTTGACTTTGGGTTCTTTATTTCTTTTTCTATTTCAACAAACCATTTTTTCATTCGCATGCTTTGTTGGTTTTGCCTCTTGTTGATGCAGCACAATGCAAAGGACTAAGTTGTCAGCAAGGGACCACACATCTTAGCATTGACAACATCATATACAACATCATACACAACTGCTCAGCGTAAGTCACAGTCTGTAGAACAGATACAGACCGTCTTGTATTAAGTCACGTGGAAAACAGCATTTGTTGGGAGAGGCTCACCTCAGCTCTTATGTTCCAGTTTGCTGAAGAGAAGAGCTTTTCAAAGGTATCGCTTTTTGAAACTTAAAAGTCTGGGTCAGGTTGGAAAGAACAACTTACCTTCACTCAGATTCACTGCCCCGACCTCCTGCAGAAATGCCAAGGACAGGCCAACCCCATCTTACAAAAATGCAAAGCTGGTGTTCCTCTTGAGCCCTCCAACTAAGAGTGTATGTGGCGTATTCCCTACACTGTGACAGCTGTGCTTCACACCCCTCCAATACTTTACTGTATTATACCTTGGAGATTGCCCTATGTCTGGACGTGTACAGACAATATTGTGTCCTCCTCACAATGGTATTTTATTGGAAAGAGAAGAAGCTACATCAAGAGGACATCTCCCAGCTTGGAGCTGGCAGGCAAAATACATGGTGAATTGTCTGCTTTGGTTCTTCTTAAAAAGCATCATTTTATGGGGACTGACTTTGCCAGCCATTTAACTTTTATCTCATATCCAATGCTGCAGTTTAAAGAGAAGTTTAAATGGGCATAATTTGTCACTGCTGCCAAAAGGCAAGGTCCCATCCCATTGCTACATGGCTGTATGACTGCTGGAGCCAGCACAAAATGGGCAGAGGTAGAAGACACAAGAAGCAGCAGGAGAGGGCAGGCAGGACAGCCTCCAGAAGCACTAGCAAGCTATGGTAATTCAATTCCTGTCATGAAATTCTCTAGATTTGAGCTGAGAGGAATGTTGAGCAAGAGTTAAATGATTATATGCGTATCTGACAGCAGAAACATAGGCACCATAGGGTTGGGTGAAAGGAAACAGATGAATAGTATCCAAGCATTGGATATTTATGCACTGAAACGGTAGCTTGCTGCTTTCGTCTCCCTGTTGAAGCTACCCCAGAATATCCTGTCATAGATCCTGACTGCCTTCACTTAGATTAGTGGCCCAGCTGGTATTTTCCTCTTCTAGCAATTCTGTAAAAACACTTTCTTTGGCGAGATAGATCAATTTTTGGTTTACTTATTTAATAATGGATGAGATTTATGCAG
Organism: Burhinus bistriatus; assembly: GCA_013397275.1. Classification (NCBI taxonomy): domain Eukaryota; kingdom Metazoa; phylum Chordata; class Aves; order Charadriiformes; family Burhinidae; genus Burhinus; species Burhinus bistriatus. The sequence goes on from VYXH01007524.1 coordinate 131,487, forward strand.
CATGCAGTCCCCTCCTCTCCGTCTTACATTTCTTTTAATGCCTGGTCTACTTGCATGACAGACCTCTAAAAGGTTGAGACCTCTGCCTGAGGTCTCTAACTTTGTTACTATCCCGTTAGCAATGCCATCTCTCTGGGCTGTGGACACATCCTCTTGCATTTCCATTGCAGTAGTGACATCTGTATTATTGACATTGCTGGGGAACAGCAGAAGTCATTGCAAGCTGGAGAGCCTCAGACCTCACAGTGTCAAGTACTGACAGCTGTCTTGGGAGTCCCAGGAGGCGTTCGGAGAAGTGAAAGAGAACCTCAGACAAAGGCCTGGGCAGAGATGACTCAGGGACACCGCCCATTGCCACTCAGCACTAGTCAGGTAACACTTTTCTTTTGAAATTGTCTTGTTTCCTCAGCCTTTCACCCATTTCTCAGCTCAGATTTAGCCCGTCACTCACAGGAAGCGCACTGGTTGTCTAGCACTTCTTGAAGCACTAGGACAGGCTTCCTTCGGGAACTGACCGATGAAATGAACATCAGGCCTGCCAGGAGCAAGCAGTATCTGCCCAGCTGGCGGGCGCCTTCACCAGCTAGAGGAACAGACATGCCCTTATGACGCTTTTCCCAACAGCGAGAGGCCTGCCTGCATTATTTTAAGGGTTGAGAGATCATTTTGGACAGAAGTTGCCAACCACAGACTCCATTTCAGTCGGCTGTCCACTGGCAGGGCACATTCTGTTCAAAGAGTTGCCTGATCTTGGAATATAGTGTGACTATGATGGGAAATTTTCTTCAAAAACCCATCACCTGCTGGACTGCGCTGCAGTTCTGATCGCTGCTGTCTAATGTGGCAGATCCAGAGCAATGGGGTACCTCTCCCCAGGGGAAAGCGGCACTTTGTCTTGGCAGCATCTGCCTGCAGACCCGGGCCAGTGACTATGCAGGGGAATAATTACTCCAGAATGGAATGAGAACTTTTGACCTCCAGAGCACAGCACAAGGCAGTTTTTCCCTTCCCAAGGGAACTACTGAAGAAGCAAACATTATTTTGGATGACGCAGATGAGAAAATAAGAAATGGGGACAGGAGAAGAGGATGTATTGTTTAAATGGAAATTTTTTAATTTATCACGTTTTATTTCCTACCAGTGCATCTAGAATTCAAAGAAGTACTGTTTAGATGAGCAGCATGAAAAATTACCACTAAACATTAATTTCCAAATAATCTGGGTAACTGCCGTGGTGTTCCTCAGGCCTGGGGAGCCACCACAGGAGGCAGCCCGGTGCCCTCTGGTGGGTGTCCACGGCTAAGGCAAAACCTGTCGTGCGGACCATGTCAGTGCTGTGAAAACGAGGGGAAAAAACCACACTGCTCCTCACAGAAAGTAAAACAGCTTTTTTTATTGCAGGGTTTCTTTGATTGTGAGTTTTCTGGAGGTGAAAGCTAAAGCAAAGTGACATCTTTGTGCTACAGTAGGATTTTAAAGGTAACTAATTATTAAAATGAAACCATAGAGGTTTTAAGTGTAATTCTCTATACCCGCATATAAAGAGCTTAAATCAACTTTGTCATTTTGTATTTTAATTGCAGTGTGCTCATCTCCTTACCAAAAAGCTTTAGAGTAGGGACAGGAATGGAAGATGACCATTCCATTACCCTCACAGAAGCTGACTCAACTAGAAATTACCTTTTTCACTGATGTTTTTCTTACATGACCTTTTCCATGCTACTTCCAGGTTTCACTGCCATGCACTCCTAGACTCTGCACTTTAACATAAGCCAAGTCTCAGAGGAACTTATTTTGAACCTTCTATATATAGCAATGTCGTACATAAGTGGAGCCTATTAAATCCTTAGGGTCCGCACAATGCTGAATTAGGGTTTTTTAATCCACATTGCATAGAATCATCTCTGAAAACCTAATGTAATATATCTGTAATAGATGGCACTGAAACCCTTTTGTGAGGTGGAGTTAACATCATCCAAATGCGTAAAATTTCGTAAGGAATAAGTGTATTATTTCTCAGCATGTTTATATTAGAAGTTTACATTTGGTAAAAAACAGTTAATATCTCAGTTAGACCTACAAAAGTCTGAGGAATAAAAAAGTTTTCATAAACTTTTTTTATTGCTCCTATAAAAGAATGGTTGCAAATGGGCGTTAGCTATCATGACTGCTATACACGTGCATGCTACTACTCAGTCCTCTGAAGATGTAAAAATCATCTCTCTACAAATAGCACTCTATTTACAAATAACCAAGCTTTATTATTGCCATTGGTTTTAAAGTGCAAGCAAAATGAATTTTGGGTTTCAAAACCAAAAAAGCAAAAACTGTGGTTAAAAAAATAAAATAAAAAATACCCAGTAGAGAGCGCACCCTAGAGCTGTTTCCTGGCTGTTGTCTGGCAGGGATCTTGGCATATGTCCTATTTCATAAAGAACAAACTTAGGCCGTAACTGTAAAACTCATAGAACAAGCATTTTTTTATTATGTTATTCTTATTCAAGATAAAAGCCTGGATAGTTTCTCAGATTTCAGTCTCACAGACAAATTTCTCATGCTGTTGTTAGTGAAAAAACCAGAAGCACTATCCTAACAGGGTTGACAGAACTATATACCAACTAGCAAGAGCACACAGCTCAGAGAAATGTGTCGATGCTCACCTTTCTTCCCATACTACTAACGCATCCCATAGCGGTTAGCTCACACGTGTCCCCTGTATGGGTTTACACCTTTCCCAGACAGCCAGAAATCCTGAGGGGTAACCAGCTTGTGCGTGTTTCATAGTCTACAGGTACGGAGTTCTACCTGGCTATTGCATATGGTAGTAATTCCAGACCTGGGAGCCTTTACTCACTTAGGCACACCACCAGGCTTCTTTAAAGACTATGCTGGCACCTCCACCGTGCAGTACCTGTGCTGTTTGGGGGAGCAATGACACCTCTCCACCACCTTCCCCTCACACAGCAGATCCACTGGTCCCTACTATGCTGAAGTCAGGTCACAGCGGTGCTGCGCAGGGAAGGACAGATGGGGTTTTCCTAGGTAATTCACCATAGCACACAGAACAGAGAATAGGTTTAAAGTGTATGCAACGTTTTATTGAAAAAATACGAATGTTCTGTACATAAAGTACAACTCAATGGGCTTGATAAAATCTCCAGAGACTTATTGGTTAATATAGGTCTTCTCTTCTTCTTTTTCCTCTAAGGGCATAAAGCATACAATGAAGCAGCAGGTCCCCTGTACTTGTGCAAGTGCAATCCCATCGCTGTGCGTGCAGCATAGCACCTGGCTCTACAGACGGGACTCCAACATGCTCAATGTACTTTGATGGATGGTCTGCAAGAAATTTAAAGCATGGAAATACTGCACAGGACTGGTCCTTCAATCCACTGATGATTCAAAATTTATTGTGAGATCTCTTATCCTAAACAGTCTGCATCTGCGTATCCAACATTTCTGACAAATAAATACAAAAATAAATAGGGATCTGGCCTCACAGAACCTCAAGTCTCAGAAGCAACACAATCTGTAGCAAGCTACATACATAATTTTAACTATATCAACATAATTTATTTAAGTCTCTATCAATAAACGTATTAAAAGTATAAATTCTTATCCAATACTGAGAGTTTAGTTCTGGAAATAAACCCAGAAAAACAAAGCTTTTCCAGTCCTCTCTTACAATTTAGTGTGCTCTTAGAAAACGCTTTATAGCTGAACTTCAGCAGAAACTAGCTGCTATATAATGTAATTCTATTCCCCAAACCGAATATAAAAAGCTTTTAAAATCTTTTTACAGTAACTGGCTTTCACGTCCTAACTTTACATACAGTGACTAAAAATAGGTTTAGTGTTAAACTACATGCACAAATGCTGGAGTACCAAAGCAGAAACTGAAAAATGTGGCAGCTTCACAATTAACTTATGTTGCTAATTGGATGGTGTAACAATACTGCAATCCCAAAAGATATGTATGTTGCAAATGGAAAGACAATGAAGAGGACTGGATGAGGAGAAAGTTAAGCAAAAAACCTTTTTTTTTTTTCTTCTCCATTTAAAACTGGAATGTCCATTATCGCCAAGAAGGTAAATGTAGACCAGCGTTAGAAGCTTGTATCAGGAGTAAATTGTGATGACTTCTCGGCCACCTCCTCTAACAAGTAATACTCTCTCCAGACCCTCAGTCAAGACTTCAAGAAACTCCATGTCTGTTTCAGTAAAGTCAAGGACAAAAGAAGTATCAAAACCAAAATACACAGTGATTAGCCTCTGTGTCGGGTTTATGTGGCAAGGTTTTGGTAGCGGGGAGGCTGCAGGGCCATCTTCTGTGAGACGAGGCCAGGGGCTGCCCCCATGTCGGACAGAGCCAGTTTCAATTGGCTTCTGCCGCTGCCCAAAGCCTGTCAGTGATGCTGGTGGCACCAGGTTACACAGTTGCACTCCCTCCCAGCTGCTCTCCATGAATATCGAGTGTTTTTCAGTCACAGTGGCTCAGCCTCTCCAGGGAAAGGTGGAAGAATAACCTCAAGTTTAAAATCTCTCCTGAGCTGTAGCAGCTGTGGTTGAAATGTTATGCTCCTTATGCTAGGAGGAATGGTTTTTATCCTTTCTTTGGCCAGCACACTGTTGTGAAACAGATGTTCTACTACTACTATCTAGATTTAGGAGAAAACCATCGTTTGGTCTGTGATTTCTGAAATATATTTTTTGGCACAGGCAGTGAAAGTATTGCTAATTGAATGGCACAAACCAGGGCTGAAGAGCATCTGTGGACAGAGCCAGCCGGCTCACCAGATCACAGCCCTCAGCTCTGGCCTTGCTTAGAGGCATGGTGCAGGTATCCCTCTAAGTCCCTAAATACTGTGGGTTTGAATTTTAATCTCACCAGAGCATTGTGCTTGGAGCTAAGCTCCCAAATTCTGATGCACGAGCCATGCCTGAGATACGCCCGCTCCTTCAGGACTTCCTGTTCACTCGAGTTCAGACATTGCCCTGCCCAGAGCACTGGCTGCTGTGAATGCCTTCTTAAACATGTGCTACATCCACTATTGAGAATTAAATTAAATAAATTAAATTAAATTTAATAAATAAATAAATTAAATCAAGTAATAATTTAGACAAGATTGATTTCAAACCTACAAGGCTTCCAGAGCAACCAGCGGCAACTTCTACTTTAAGCAATTACTGCGTAACAGCCACAAGCCCATACCCTCCACTTGGTGGACACTTTGTCACATATTACAGCTTGACAACATTTGTGACAAAATGAATCCAAAAGCACAGATTAAAGGGAGATGTATGTGGACCAGGCCTTGCCTGAAAGGATACAGTTTTCATCACCATCAGTATTCTTTGGAGGACCAGGCATGTTGAGAAGAACAAGTCTGGCATCATGGGATCTATTTACAATAACTTCATTTAGCTTCACTGCTGTGTGCATCCTTCGGACATTAGACTGGTTCCTGTAGAAGAAGCACATTCAGACTTACTGTTAGAAATGTGCCTCTGAAAACGGAATGATTAAAAAGGCCCTTTGAAGCATACCTTAAATCTCCTAAATACCCTGTTAAACCATCAACTCAACATAGTAAAATTTTCCAAACTCAGTGATAAAGATAAAAAAGACATTTCCGAGTTCTTCAGGTACTGCTAGTCCATCTGTTTTAAGATCCCTGGAGTAAAGTCTCCAGTTTACGAAGTTACCTTGCTCTTCAAGAAGCATCTTTTATAAAGATGATTTACAGCCTTGCGTAAGAAGTTAAACACATTTGCACAATGAGAACATGCTCTTTGACCGTGGACACTTGTGCCTGCAGAGTCTTCCCTTCTGGAAGCCCTCTCCAGATCCCCTCACTCCCATGGCAGCGCACACCATGCACCTCTCCAGCCTCTTTCTCGGAGACCTGCTGGAACTGGAAACTGGCACCATTGTGCTCAGTCCCCACTTCCCGTGAGTGCACTTGTCTTTTTGTGTTGAACAGCAGTTGACATCTCCAGAGAAAGCCTGGTTTCCTACAGATTCGTAGGCTCAAACACACCCTACAAAGGACTGGATGTATGCCTGCTTATGGGACTTTTCTAGTCTATAATAAGGATTTTAACCTCTCCTTCAGTCGAACACTAATCAACCTCTCTGCCTGGCTATTTACAAGAAACAAATATGACCCAAGTATCTTTAAAATCTCAATCATGCTTTCAAATTTGAGTAGCCACTTGGTTTCAGAGTTATGGGATCGAAGGGAATAGATGCAGCACGATCTCAGAAGCTTCTGCTCCTTAAGAATCCAGGCTAAGAGAGGTAACGGGATTAATTATTCAGGGTATATCATCACAAAGTAACACCAATTCATGCAGGAACAGAACTGGAGAGTATCCTTCGGGAATTTTGAGCCAGGGAACGTTTCCTTCCTACAGGAAATCAACCATTATTTTGGTAACATAAAAGGAAAAGCAATACAGAAATAGCCTAATCAAAGGGAGAATATATTTGTGGCTTTGAGGATTTCCACTTGGTTTGCTTCTTCATTTTAATTATTTTTAAAAAAAAAAAGTATTAGTAGAAATGAATCAAATATAAATCCATAGTTTTGTTAATTCAGCTTTACATATTATGAGTGAAAGTCTTTAGTAACCTTGCTGCTCTTCCGAATATTTAATTTTGCAAAGAAATGCTTTATATAGTCAGAAAATAGAAGATGCAATGGTAAGAATAATTTTTATTATACTAACAGCACAATTTACCCCCTTTGAATTACCTCTCTGTTACTTCAAGTTCTTATTTCATTTAGAGCAAGGACATCCTCTCTCTTCACCACGTCAGCTTCAGAAAGCCAGGGACAACAGAGAGGCCAGATTATGTTTACAGGAAGCGTGGAAGAAACCAGCACCAGAAACAATATACTGTTATTAACTATGTATAGTTTTGGAAAAGTAACTGAAAACTAAAGGTTTGGTATTCTCTAAAGTGACATTTAAAATTGGCATCTCCCCAGGGATTTGAAGGTGTAGGCTATAAGAAAGGGTTCGTTTAGTGTCCAGAACTGCCAGAAATAACATCATAGCAGTGTTGTGGAACGAGAGCTTCTCTAAATGAGTAATGTTTCCCACTTCTTGTGTCATACTCTGCTGAAGAAAATAGTTTCAGACCTGTAATTGTTTTCTATCCTGACTTAGTTCTTGTCAGGACAACTCTTGTAGTTTGTTATTTGCTATTTATAATGATACTTAGCTTAAACAGCTAATCCTGCTCCCTTTAAAAACATTGCTAAGACTACTCAACTCTAACTCATTTTCTTTTCTTCCACAATTAGATATAGTTTTCCTGCTTTTAGTTGAGAAAATGAAGTCTTCCCTCTCAACCATCTTATTGTACTTCTAAGTTAAACAACAAACTTACAAGTTTTCCCACTCTCTGAAAGCATGGAAGAGGAAAAAGTACAGGTAGTTAACACCAAATTCAGCAGAATTTCTACAGTATATAAACTATGTATGATTCATCCTAAACTAGATTTGAATTCTCACTGATTTATTAGGAAGAAAAATCTGCAACTTTGCCAAGTATGCAAAGCTGAGCAAATGCTTCGTGTAAGATGTAGTACATCAAAGAGGTCACAGGAGATTCACACGTTTTTATACAAAGCCACAAATACAGCTTTACTTCTAGCTATTCAAGGGGCACACACGTGGTCATACTAAGGCTGTTGTTACATGTCAGTGCTCCTTCAACAGCAACACTGTCTTAGAGGGTTTTATCGCACACATAGTCTATTCAAAGTCATTCACCACCATCTCCGCAGCTGCTTCCTTCCTGTGTTAAATATCCGCACTACACGTTAGATAGTGAAATTATCAGTCTTTTTTTAAATTCTGATTAGATCAGTGAAATTATCAGTCTGGTTTTTAATTGTGTGTTTGATTGAGGTATTAGGGAGACAGGAGGAAAGTTATAACAGGATTTAACAGCCCCAATTTAGAATCTGACGACACCAGGTAAAATACTGAGGGGTCTGTGCCACATTTAATTGGTTAGAGATTTCTCGGGAGGCTAACTGCTGTCTTTTCAGTAGTCAGGTCTCAATGTTTATTGCACGAGTCTAAACCAAGGATTAGGAGACAAAAGATAATAAAAGCACAGCACGTTGAGAGTTTCAGGAGGTACAAGCTGTTGACTCTGACAAGACTCACGGCTTAATGCTGATGAGATCTCTAAAGCTTCCCACAGCACTGCCTCGGTTCCGCTTCTCAGCGTCACATTTCTCTTTTGTCCAGGTCATCTGGATGTTCTCAGGAACTGGGTCCCCCTCATCTTCTTCATCTGAGTAGAGGCTCTCCAGACGTGCTACTGAATGTCTGTCCTTCACCAGCTGAGCCTAGAGGGCACAGGAATGACAAAGAGAACTCAGAGACTTTATTTTACATTCTCTGGTTCTGTTTAAGCAATGGAAGGCTTTTTGTTCCATTGTATCCTTTATTTTGTACAGTCAGTTTAGCATTTAGAACAGCTTGGGTACCAGGCATCTGCCCTAGCCAATAATCTTACATACCAAACTGACTTTAAACAGTTTTGATGGGTGTAAGCCTTGCAGAATTTGGACTAAGAGAGGCCGTATCTACACAAGAAAAAAAGACAGTCTAGCTCACATCATGACATGGTCTGAAACAATGGGTAAGTCTGACTCAAAACTGACAACAAAAAAGACGTTGGACAAACACACAGAAAAATTAGATCATCTGCAGCTGTCATAGCTACGTGTCTTAACACTCCAAACTGGAATGAAATCTTCAGTTGGAAAACAGGATGTACTATAAATTGAGACAAACCTGGGACATCCCACATAAAGCAAAAACAAGGTCAAGAAAGGGTTGAGACTTACATCCTCAAGTCATCCAGTACCATTTACATTGCAAAGGGGAACACATAAATCATTTCTACAGCGTATATACTGCCATCGTTTTCCCCCAAAAACATAACTTCTAGCATGGTTTAGCAAGTATAGCCAGGCTACTCAATGACTACATGCAATTCTGGGAAACAAAAAAGCCAAACTAAAGTATTTCCTTACATCTTCAGAACACAGGAGTTAAATTTAAGCAGCAGCTATAGAAAGCACTACCAGGAAGGCACTTTGTGTCATCCATTTCAGCAGCCCATAGCAAATCAACCACAAATGACATACCTCCCTTTCCCTCTCCGTTTTTGTCAGCCTCATTTGCCTCAGCATCTGAGATCTTTGCTCCATCATAAGAGTTCTCTCGTAAGTATATGCTGAGATATCACTATTGTGCTGCAGAAATAAGGAAAAAATACTGTGCTTGTAATCAAGTCATAACCAAACAGCACCATTTGCATCATAAGGTGAAAAACGGGCTCAAATCCCTTACCATTTCTACCACTTCTACCTCTGCCTCTATTCGGAGTTGATAGAGGAAAGTAGCCAAGTCCTTCTTCATCTGGATGCTGTTATCATCCATCTGAGCTACAGTAAAAATTCGCATTTTGCATTTTCTCCAAACCTGGTGAGGGAACACAAACTCTCAATATTTGAATGAATAATATTTTGCTCTATGAAACAGAAACTTAGCAATATATCCGTTCTCATTCATTAATACAGGCTCCACTACTGGACCTTGTTTCTTTAAACTAATGCACACAGAAGCAGCTGTGTGACAAACACATTTTGGCTAGCTCCTTACTTTGTGCTGTTTGAGAAGAAAAGGAAGCAACATCAACATGCCTCCATCATGTACAATCCACCACACATCAATGTTGCCTTCATTGTAACGCTCATGGTTGCTGGGGTAGAAAGACACATTTTTGGGAACCAGCAGAGCCAGGTGGGCTGCAGTTGTGCAGCGAACAGTACCTGCCCAAAAGGGGAAGAACAGACAGTTACTTCCAATTCTGCAAGTGTGATCTGTGGTTTAAAAAAAAAAAAAAAA
>VYXH01007524.1:149887-184812 GCA_013397275.1 Burhinus bistriatus
TTTTTTGTCTCCTATGTTGACAAATTGTAGTTTAGGACACCAACAGCTAGATGAAGCTGAAAGACCTTGGCTTCATCTCTTCTCTAGCAGGAAGAGGAGATTAAGGCAGTCTTTCCTAAGCAAAGCTTCGGTGGTCCTAAGCCCTGAAGACTTTAGCCACATACAAAACCCAGCAACTTCAGCTGGGCCAAAGGCTGTTCCTCTGAACACACACTCAGCACCTAGAAATCTGGTATGAGGAACATCCTCATATTCTGCAAATGAAGCGCTCCAGTCTCAGTGGAAACAGACAGGAAACAAGTCATTCACAGCTACTGTGGAGCTCACTACCCAGCACAGTGCTTGTAACACTCCCACGCATGCCAGCTGGGGACGTGTCGAAGAATCATGGAACAGCATTAAATCAGATGAATGTGTTATAAAGCGGGAAGGCGGGAGGGGAATAAAAATACAGTCCTGTAAGCTGACATAAGATGATCTTGTTTCAGTGACTTCAAAATAAATACTTAAATTAATTGGTACCAGTGAGAAGCTGACTCTACACATGAACCTTCCCCCTCAAAAAGACCACTTGGGGAACATCTAGTCTAATTTCTATCTCCAGTTTATCTTGCCCTGAAGTGTTCAAGAAAGCATACACTCCTTAATGTCACTCAAAGAAAAAAGTTTTGGGTTTTTTGTTTTGGTTTGGTTTTTTTGTTGTTGTTGTTTGGGGGTTTTTTTTAAGGAACTGAAATTTATGATCTCTCCCATTTAAAGCCTTCCCTCATCTTAATGGTCCACTGCATCCTAAAAAAATATACAGCTGTATTCCACCAGCCTGAAAAATTACAGACCACTGTGTAGCAAAGAAAAGCAATGGAAACGCAAAAGAACAAAAACAAAGAACCCAACACAAAAAGGGAGATGGAAAACAAGAGGATAATAATTCTGATGCTCTCAGTTCAAGGACCTTTTTTTTCCCCCCACTGACCGATCATACTAACACTGATAATACAGTCACCTGAAAGCAGTTCCACAAATCAGATACACAGTCATTCATATGAGCCACAATGTGCTAGGACTCGACTAATTTTAAAAGGATACAGACTAGTGATGTGGTGACAATGGCAAGAATTGTTCCAACAGGAATGGATTTCTGTGCATCTTTGAGGTCCCCTGATCTGTTTGAACCAGCCATGATACCTGAAAATACATTTTGGACATAAAATCAAGGGAGAGAAGAAAGCTCAGAGACCCAAGATGCCCTCTCGTCCTAGGATTCTCACCGGTCACCGAAGGAAAGAAGATGCCAACCAGCACCATGAATGAAGTGGCTATATCTGAAAGCACATATAGATGAAGGTTGTTCTTCTGGCCTGCTACATCAACAGATGGGTGATGCGCTTTCTCCAGTATCTCTCCTTTCTCCAAATAATTGCTCCATAAGTTGTCTTTCATGTTATTATCACACCACAGAAAAGAAAAGCACGTTTCAGTTCAAATCTGTTCTCATTATAATGGGTCTACAACTGAAGATTACAAATGCAATTCATGCAATTCAGTTATCAACACAAATCAAGACATATACAAGTTACATAAAAGAAAATTCATGTTGCATTCTTTCAAGAGAATCTGTAACAAAAACAATAAATATGTATGAATAACCTACAGAGTCTAAGCACTTTTTGTCCTTTGATATTACTAAATGTAAAATGCTTTTAACTTCATATCTATTTTGACCCCAAGAAATATGTTGAATATTTTTAATGAACCACCACACCCACACATAGTAAGTCAGAGAATCCAAAGCAGCAATATTGACCAGCTTTCTAGATATGAATGGATTTCTTTAGACAGTGGAAGAATTACAGAATTATATGGTTGGCATTTGAAATTTCACCAATAAATGCTGAGTCCATTTTAGAAACTAGACTACAGGTTCCCGAGCAAATGGGAACCTTAGGCACTCAGCACTTGCACAAAGCAACTGTTCTCTGGAGTTCATTTCAATAATGAACACTTTTCAATTATATTATATTCAGGAGTGGGCAAAGAAGGAGGTACACTATTTGTATAAAAGTACTCTTATCTTTCAGGACATAATCCTAACCCGTGTAAAATGGAATCATAGCCACACAGAGTTCTGAAAAATTTTAACAACTTACTCGTGTTAGTATAGCTTATAATTATAGCTGACTTTCTGCTGGAATTAAGAGACATACAAAGCAAATTTAATCAATTTCACAGCAGAAAAGTACTGTATCAGGAGAAAAGTGCCATCTACTCTTTTTAAAGATTGTAAGACTTTGTTTTCTTTATTGAAGATAATTTTCTTCACTGTAATAACACTTCTTCAGAACCTCCTTCTTAACTGGCAGGGAACAGTTCAACCCATTTCAACTGCTCAGCATGCCTCCTCTTTAAGGGGAAAAAAAATATTCTATCATACCTTTTAAAATGCCACTAGCAGCTCCTGGAATTCCTGCTATCTCAGAGATATTGTTCATTAGGAAATATTCATCACAGTTCTCGGTGGTTAAGTTTGTACTGTGGCAAAAGAGCTCCCAAAGCTTAGAGGCCACTGTAATGTTATCCTTAACTATAGTTTTGGCACAAACGTCAAAATGTTCTCTTGACAAAGTCCTGTTGCCCAACATGCAAATCCTGGAAGGGAAACATGAAAACCAGTGTTATTATATGGTATTGGGAAAATGAAATCCGCCCTTCCCCATAATTCTTCTTTCATATCATAGAAACTTCAAGTGGCTCTATTCTGCTACATCATTTCTCAGCTTCAAAAAGATGGTGGTAGCAGGACAAAGACTGTGTATCTGTTTCCTTGAAGGATCAGAAGTATAAAGCTACTTTTCCAACAATTTTGGGAGGGACATAAAAAGCTACATCAGTGTGATTTATTGAATTTGGTAGATTTAGCTTAAACAATTAAAAGGGAAGATTAGGCAATATTTTTGTTTTCAGTTAAACAGAACTACTGGAGTAGAAGACATCTGAAGAATACTAACATTCAAATTACTAGACATTTATAATATCTAAAGATATTTGGAATTGCATTATCCCAGTTTCTGCACAGTAGCACTCAAATGACCCCTGACATTTTAGCTTCAGAGTCAGGAGCATACTTTTCAGTCACAGTAAGCAAAGATTCTTCTTGTCGGAAGGTACTATGCAAAATTGCTAAAATCCTCCCATGCCCGTTGTACTTCACCTAACCACAAATATAGTTTATTCCAGCACTGAAAATTTTTAATCCACTTCTCCAAAGATGGTTCTACAAGACATGGTGATACAACATAACAGCTTGCTGCCACTAACAGTTCATTCAGCTTCTCTTTCCAGTGCCAGAAAACATCCACAGAAAAAAATGTATTATTCCTTCCATTTTAATAAGTTTCACAGTGTTTCAAGCACTAAAGCCAGGAAAACAGAAGAGACAGGGCCATTTTTGCAGAGTTTGCAGGTCTGTGAACTGTAACTTCAGAGACGCCTTCCAGTCCAGAATTAAAAATAAATACAATATCTGGTTACTTCAGCAAAAGAAAAAGGAATACAGCCCAAGGAAGAAAGATAGGGAGAACATTCAAGAACAATCCAAGAGATAATGAGGGGGAGGTAGAGACATTGTTTTATTTTTACTGCTGTAAACCTGCCACTGTTGTAAAACATTATAATCACTGGGCCCTAAATATCTAAAGGGAGCACTTGAGGGTTGCAAGTACTTAGTTATGGTCACAAGATTTTAAGATGCGAGTAATTATGCAGACTCAACTCCTCTATTTCCATTCCGTTCATCTCTTGTCAGCAGGATCAGGAAATACTGTTTGCATTTCTGGTAAAACACATGCATCCACATTATTGCTGCTCCAGCTCCGAGGTTAAGAAACCGTATTTCATGTTTAACTGCCAACACGCCAAGGAACGTGTTGTGTTCAGAGCAGAGCTGCCCATATCGCAGACTAATCTGCTTTCAGACCAAGGGGAAGTTTCGCTAAAGCCTCAGCGTGGCCCAACTAGCACACCTTCCACATTCCTAAGAGATGCCCTATTTCTCAGCAAGCGGCTCCGTCACACCACCACAGTTTCCAACCACGAAAGCAGCACGTCATGTCTGACTGGCCTGGGGAAAATGGACCTGCCAAACTGCTTCCTGCTGAGAAGGACTGCCATAAATAACCCAGCAAAATTCTTGCTAAAATTTAACTCAACAGCCATAGGCTAAGATACTGGATTGTCTTTGCAGGAAGGAGGGAAGTGTCAGTCTCCATCAATCTGTATACTCACCATGACACTTCTTCAACTGAAACAGTTAAAGAATGTAATAATGCATTCAGTTTAGCCTAAGAAACTTCTATTCCATGAACTCTGCATGCGGAAGACTATCACTGTCACTATATACAGCTAAATTAGTCTGAAGTAATTCACAAAAGAAGTAGCTTTGACAATGTATTAGGCACAAGTTTTAAGTAACTTCCACTGAACCCCACCTTCCAGACCTGTAGGCAAAGCTATACACCCATCCAGAAATATTACTCACGGAAATTCAGGTGGATCAAAGATGGACTTGATAGCTCCAGCATAAATGGACAGTATGGATATTACTACACAGGCCAAGAAGAGGGAAGCAAATTTGTTAACATATTTCACACCTACAAAGACCACCACTGCCATCAGGATCAGGAATAGAGTTCCATACACCCTCATGTTGTTTAGCATAGCACTGGATGCATCATGGGCACCGGATGGATGAAAAATTGCTGCTTGTGGCACAATATACGTCTGAAACAAGAAGAAAGCAAGCTGAAGGAACACAGGAACAGAATTCTGCCTGTATTACTGTAGTGATCTTGTACCTATACTAGAAATGTAAATCACTTTCCGATTTGCAACAGGCTCTTCATCAGGAATCTTCAGATTATGGGAAAAGTCAAGGGATAATGGCCCCTTCTATTTCAGTAGTACAACTGAGCCAACTTTATCAACGATGAGCGCATGTCTTTGGTTAAGTCTTATTTCCATCTACGTTTTCAGAGAGCTTCCATTCTGGATACACACAGAATGTGCAACTTCCAAAGGGAAGCACTAGCAGCACACAACTGGATACTGAGAAACTGGAGACCTTCTGATCTCTACCTGTAAATGTGTATATGAATATGGGACAAGAATACTGTGGTATTTTCTACCTGCTATTGTCTTAAAAGCAGAACTACTCCAGTACTACTCACCAATAAAATCTCAATGGCACCAAGGATATACATTGCTCCTGCAAATGTTGTTCCCAAATAAAAGCACAGCCCTACAGCTCCACCAAACTCTGGGCCTAATGACCTGGATATCATGAAATAGGAGCCACCAGCTATAAAACAAGAAAATTACAGTAAAATTATCATTTATTTATTTTTATTAATTGTAAAATATTCACAACAAGAATACAAAAAAATTATACACTGTATATGTTCAATTGAAGTATCTTTTTGTTAGCACAGGGGTAACTAAAAACCAAACAAATTAATCTTTAGCCTAATTGATACTAAGAAGAAATACTAGATAGGAATTCAGGCTTTGTATCCTGGCTTAAGCAAATTTCTCTAGAATAAAACCCCATTAACAGCTTATAGCCACTTTTTTTTTTTAAAAGAGGGGAAAAAAAAAAACCAACACAAAAAAAACACAAATGAGAAGTTTGCTAACTACACTTACCTGGCACAACACCATTTGTGGCAATAGCACTCATTGATATGGTTGTCAGCATAGTCTGGGGAAAACAAGGAAAAGGAAGCAATTGTGTCAACATTTTTTAAAACATAACTTATTTCTTGATAGAGCAAAGCTGCCACTGCATATAGGATCCAATATTTCTATTTATTCTGCCTTGACATGTCATTATCTGAAAGCAAACAAGGGTAGCAGGAATTTAATCATCAAGCTGTTGAGACTTCTGTTTGAGAGATGACCACTGCTTTATCACGTCAAATAACGGGTGTCTGCAGACAGAAGATAAAAGAACGCAGGTGTCCCTCCAACTGCAGAGATAAAATTCCAACAAAGGCTAGTCCAGCAAAGCAGGCAGCCATGACCTGGGACAGGCACAGAAAACAGCTGTTTGCTGAACAAACACCATTTTTAAGACTACACTAGATAAGTTTGCCAGTTTAGAAACACTAGCAAAAGAAAAGGAAAAAAAAGTAATCACATGGCTACAAACATAGTAAAAGTGTCTAGTAGAAATCCAGCCTTTCTTTACACGTGCATCTGCAATGCAGCCTCTCCAAGTTTCTCAATAGTTTCACAGAGGTTGTGTCACATGCATTATTTTACCTATATACTTACACAACAGCAGCAAAGTAATACAATCAGGAAGGACTGAAGAACTCCAGACATTCCTACCATCCAAGTCAGCCGAAGGAAGAGAATAACCCCAAAGATATTCTGCATGCATGGTAAATACACCCCCATCAGGGTGCCCATGCTGGGTGACTGAAAAAAAAAAAAATTCATTGACATTCATTAACTGGAATTATTCAAAGCATAGATAACCAATAAATCCTACAACTTCAGTTTTTCAAATGGTAGAAGTCTGGGAAATATCAGGTAGACACACACAAACACTATTGCGCTGGACTTCCACAAAACATGAAGCAAACTCCTAACACCAAACCCATGAACTTCTGAACAAAATGCTGACGCTATCCCATCTTCACATTTGAAGTAATTATACTCAGCATTTAACACCAATTACTGACAACAGAACATATATGTATTTGTTTTATTGAAGAACCACAGAGTTTCTACATATTTTTGTGATGTTACAACTACAAAAGATTTGGAAGCAATCTGGAGACATGCATAATGTATCTTCTTCCATTTTATGTATTCCATGTAAAACTAATGATTCTTTCTTAATGTTTAATGTTAGCAACAGACTCTGAATTGCTTTTGACAGTGACTGAGAAACTACAAGTTAGTTACGTGACTTCACAGGAACTGCACATGACTGGCATTCAACAGAATATCTAGTAGAATTTGCCCAAACAGTTATTGTCAGAGGACAGTCAGATCCAAAACAATACCAAAATGCCACTGATTAGGGTTTTATTTCAGGGAATACAATTGTGTTCCCTGCATTGGCACACCTGACACTAGCATCAATTCAGAGTCTTATCTCTGTGGTTTCCTCCCAAGACATTTCATTGCTTCTGCTTTCCGAGGTTTTCTCTTGTATTTAAAAATATACAGAATGCTGAAGCATAGGGGGAATAAACAGTGTAAATTCCCAAAGGCTCATCCTTTTTCATACTTCTTCCTATAAGTAAACCTGAATTCCAAAACATATTACAGACAGACATCATTTAAAGAAACCCATGAACAACCACCTAAATGAGAAGGATAAAGGGAATTGACAACACTTGTTCAAAATTGACTCCACATAGCATTAACTAAATGCAAAAATAAATAGGTAACATGAACCCTTATAGACAAATTAATCATTAATTAAAAGCAACGGTACTTAAGACAAGCATATTACTCTTCAAGCAATAAAACTGCTGTCAAAAACTTTGTTCTTGCCTTGTCCTCACTATGGAAAAATATAGTCACCTAAGGTAAGTCAAGAGTGTATTTTATTACACAAAACAAAATCCTAGAAAAATCAAATGGCTGTAATATCACCAGATCAAAATAAACAACCTCGGAATTTAGTGCTTCAACTTGCAATTACATGTTACAATTCAAAATTTCCTCATCTGCATTAGGAATCTGCCCTGCCGGAGATGAAAGAAAACTGTGCCTAAGAACATGATCTGAACAGTTCTTTGTTAGAAATGCCAGGAATTGCTGACTGAATTTTTTGAAGTCAGCTTTGAATTCCTTATGTGACTAAAGCTAAATCAGATCAACCAGACTTTCCCCAGACACACTTCAACCCAGGTGAACCTCCTTCAGTAAACTGGGCAACAGAACCATGTGCTGATGGTTTGCAATGGATCTACCCTACAAGACCTACCAGCATGGGGCCAGAGAGCTCTTACTCAGCTGCTCCAATGCCACAGTACAAAAAAAAAAAAAATCCCTAAAATGTCATCTGCCATTTGTACAAAAATTACCATCCTCTAGAACAACGCTGATCAGCTTTGTCAAGATTACGTACAAGGACAAAAGGAACTGTTGTCTTCTGACACTAACAGAAATGACACTTGTACGTAAGTATCCTGATCAGGGTAAGGTAAGGATTTTTAAATGAGTTGTCCTAATGCTACAGCAGAGGAGGATCTTCTCAGGGTATTCTTTATAGCGTACCTGTTTCCTCAAGAAGGGGAGGCTTAGACACTTTTGTTTCAAACACCTTCATCTGATGCACATTGTGTCTTCAACTGTATAAGCATTAACTGAGAAAGGACTAAATAATGTTGCCAGGCTCTGGTCAGATTTTGCCCTGTGTAAGGGCTTCCTATTGTCACATTAATGTACTCTTTGCCTCTCTTAAAGAGACATTCCACATGATTTTATCATCTGTCCGACCATTCATCCATCAGTCACCCCCCTTAAAACGTCTCTGAACCCAGCAGCCAGCATCAAGTGAATTTATCAGATGTGTGGGTATCTCAGAGGTAAAGAAGTTTCTAAGAGTTTGTCAAAACTGGCATCTGGGAAAAGGACAGAAGCCCAACCTATTGGTCCTACACAGGAGAAGCAAGCGGAGCACAGTTACTACATATTCTATACGACAGTTTTCCAAGCACTATGAAAGCAGGTGAGTTTTCAGCCTGCCCTTTACACATCTCCCAACACCTGTCTCCTTTGCATAAGAATTCACCTTAGCTCGGCTCTTTCCTATCTTCTGCCCTCAGTGGCCCCTGCAGCTTTTTACTGTTCATCATCTTCCCTCCTCCCTCTTAAGTGGCCTCTTATGCCTATCGAGTTACAAGCTAATTTCAGCCACAGAGGAAGAGAAATTGTGCATTAATTGTATAGTTCTGAGACGACTGCAGAACAGACCAGCCTAGGAAATGCATAAGTGTCCGCCCACAGACAAAACCCAAGCCACAGTATTACTAAGTATACCTCAGGCATAAGAGTTTACTCTGGATTTTCTCGCCCTGTAGAATAAAAAAATACTGGTATGAAAGAATGATCCACAAATACTACTTGAACCAGCTTGTTCAAAGCAATATTTAACACCAGTAATCTGCAGTGACTTGACCCTTTTTTATAGCATCTTATAATGAGCGATACTAAACCAGTGCTGAAGCCTAAACAATCTGAAATACGAAGGGTATTATGTTCAGTCTCAACAGCTGAAAAATGAAAAAAATAAACACCCCATGCTGCATAAAAGAAATAAAACACAAAGACATTTTGAAGAATGCTGGTTTAGATCAACCAAGAAGGGCCAGAAAAAATCTCGAGAACAGTCTCAATTTCAGTGGTGCAGATCATGTTTCGGTTCACTCTAATCAGCTGCAGACACATAATTGATACAAATATTGATCTGGGTCTTAAGGACACTATTTCCATTGTGCCAGCATGACGGGTTATCAAAGCACTTGACTGCAGGGCTCAGGGACATTGATCAGTAATGACAGGTCTGTTGCTCTGTAGAATGAGGACAGACAACAGCACAGAAATTAACTGCCTTATTAAAGATACATGAACTATAATAGTTAATTTCATTTTTTCCATCATGAGAAGGGGATATTTTTATAGCACTGCGTCTATCAAGTGCTTTAATACAAGACTGTATCTAGAAAAGACACAAAGCAACCCAATTTCTACCCTATTACATGGAGTAGCATCAATTTTATCTGATGTGTATCTAACACAGAATGCTACTATCAAAAATACTTAATGGGAATGCTGAAACAGGGTAGTATGTTTATATTAAGCTGTTTTGCACTGAAATTGTCCTGATCTTCATTTGCATCTTCCACAAACTCTGCAGCAATTATTCCAAGAGATTAGAAGGGGGATAGTCACGTAATGTATTTTCCAGAGCTTATGGAAACATTCACGTCTCTTCTGTTATAGTCACTGTAGAAAGCAGGTGCTGACAACAGTGACCTCCACAAGCTAAAGCACATCATTCTCTAGTCCCTTAAGCTCAGGTTTTGGAAGAGAGATCTCATTTTTTCGATACTGCCCCTTAGAGATTTGGCCCTTTCATGTGCACACAACTGCCTTTTTTTTTGTTGGTTTGGGGTTTTTGTGGTTTCTTTTTGAGGTTTGTTTTTGGGGGTTTTTTTTATTTGAATGGACATGATTTGGCAGGCAGGGGTGTGCTAGGTCACAAAAAGGTATTCACTGAGAGACCTGTCTTACCTGCTCAGATAGGGAATTCTATATTTGCTTACTGAAAGGATTGCTTTCTTCATTCAGTTTTTGAATACCAGTTCTAGAGTCCACTCAGTCTCCTTGCTCCAGTTCTTGTCTATAAGCTGCCGATTCCAGTAAGTGACACATCACGACAGGCAGCTTACCTTTTGTCACACTGGCTGGGTATGTATTTGCTGGGCATACCCAGTACGGCATTCAGTTAACAAGGTGGCACTTACTTAAAAACAGAACCTGCTATCATGCTGGGGTGGATATTCATGCTTCTGTACTGATGCTTAAACGGGAAGGATAAGGTACCAGCGGTGCATTGATTTATACTTCAAAGATGATTAAGAACAAATGTGTAGAAGAATCCCATGTGCACAGTTTCTGGATACCTTCAATCCATAGCATTGTACAGTTACAGTTTTTGAATTGCCTGTTTTTAATAGTTATGATTATTGGTCAAGTTACTATTCAACCTTCTTATATTCTACAAGATGTTTAACATTTCATATTTCTTATGGCAAGAGAGGGAGAAGAAATTCAAACTACAGTTACAATATTGCAGCTGATGTAATTTATTCCAGAGACAGGCACGCTAGGCAAAGATTCACTTAAGGAAACTGCAGTGTTTACACAGAAAATAGTGTGATATTAACACAGGATGATATTGTCCCTTTTGGAATGGTTACCCAACCCATTCTACCAAAAACAGCTGAGAAGTCTGCAAACACACATTTCTGGGACATGGGAAAGCATAATTCAGGGCGACCCAGGTATTGAGCCCAAAGTCTATTTTAGCATAGAAGCACAGGTTTAACAAGGACAATAGTCCCTTTTTATGGCAGTAAACAGTTTGAAAATATGCAAGTGTTTACATGAATCATACCTAGATGTAGAAATATTAATACCAAGCCTTACATGTTACTCTACCAGGGATTAAAACAACTTCTCAGTTTCTTGTTATTTGCCCCCTTTTTACCTTATGAAGCTATACTGCATTTGCTTTAACCAACTTTACACTACAGACCCATCACCAAATTCTTTTTCCAACGGGGAAGTGACTAGTTTTCAGATTAGACTGCATCTTACCATTTGATAGGAAGAGGCTGAAAATTATTTTAGATTATGCAATAACACCATGTTAACAGCTCATGCCTGACATTCCTACCAAAAGCATGCTAGAACAGAGATGCAGCTGACATTTCGTGTTAGTAATGCAAAGGTAAAAACTTTGGACAGACTCAGCAATTAGTATAACACCAAGTACCACACAAAAGAAATTCACAGTTGAAATGTTTAAATTACTTTTTTAGTGTAAGCTTACAGCACTAGAACCCAGTTACTGCACCCAGGCGACCTTCACTCGGTCTTGTAATGATGTCATATTAACCACAATATTGAAGCACTTTACTGCATGTGGGCTCAGATAAAATTCAATTTTAAGCTTCATGTTGATAGAAAAACTTTTGTTAACCCAGTGTAAAACCGTGCAGAGTAAGGAACGGGAGTGTGAGTAAGGGAGCTGGAATCCAGCTTTCAGTATGGGGTAACACGCATTCTCTTTGAGAACAACGTGCTATTTTTCAACATTATCTCCTTCTGAAATGGCTCAAACTTTGACTAGGCAGTACTATAAAATTTGCAGAATTCAAGTGCTATCTTAGTTTTTTGAAAAAACTGTCTTTTGACAAAATCTGCAAGCAAACTGACAGGCCTGCAAGTGCCATAAAATGCAACCATACCACTTGAGGGTTTAGCACTAACTGAAAGACCCTGACTGTCAGAGCACTAAGAAGAACAGTTAGAACATAGCCCTCCTGATAGAAATCTAACTACCAACAATCAAACCTCACCTTCTACCTTATTATAAGGCCAGCCCAAATTGGCTAACCATCTAAATGCAGATCCTTTGGGGCAGAATTCAGTTGCCTAAGTGCATAACACCAGAATGACACTTGAGCTGCCCCAGGGTGTCCAATCTGACCTCCACCCACCACTCTAGAAGGGTGTTGTCTCCTGCAAGTTTTGTGCCATACCTACCGGGCTTGTAGAGATGTGTCAGATACTGCTGGGCAGCTAAAACAGCACTAAGACAAACCTGGGTTTTTTGATTTGTTGTTTATTTGATTCATCACTAAAAGCCTATCCTCCTTATCTAAATCCATACCAAGTGTATGTAACTGCACTGTAGTGTACAGTGCTTAACCACTCCATCTGCCCCAATTCTTTGGTAACATCTGGTTACCTCAGAGTGCTATGTTATGTTTTCCAACACTGCCATGGCTCCTGACAGAGGTTAGGATAAAGCAGAAAGGAGTCCAGCTCCCCAAAAATCACACAGAGAATCATCCCGTCCATCAGCTGGCCATGGAGAGAATCTTTACTTACTTTTGATACTTTCTTCTTTGAGCCATCAGTACTTTCTGCTTCTTCATGTTCCTTAACACCTTGCGTAAGATTTGTGTAGTTGACCAACTTGCCAAGCAGAGATGACACTTTTGGTCGTATATCAAGTTCTTCCTGTGGAAGAAGACAACTAGTCAACTTCTGCAATTCACAGCATTTATGAAGACTGGCTGGGGTCATGACTTCCTTGGCATGCCTGAGGCTGCCAGGGAACACACCAGGAAAATCATCCAGGGAATATTTCGTTGTGCCTGAACCACTGATAAGAGGATTTAATTTTCTGAAAGAAAGGCAAATCTGACAGGAAAAAGCTATGCCAACAAGTTTGCACCCTTCTCCCTAGGTGCTGAAAAGCATAAATCACAGCAATAAAGAAGCTGAGCCTGGGGACTGTAAGAAAATTGACATGTACACCTTGTGTGTCTCTCTAATGTCAGCTTACATCAACAGATATACTTTTAAAAAGGTCAAATTGCCAAATAAATCAGAGACTTAGTGATTAAACTCTGGTCACTGTACGCATGCATGCCCTCTGGTAATTTTATTACATTTTTCAAACTATGTAATATAATTTATGTGGATCTACATAAAAATGCCAAAAGCCACATGTACAGAGGCCTCACACCTTTACATTCCTCCCATCCAACTTCTGTTTCTGGAAGTAAGTTCAAGGCGAAAAAAGAAAAAAAAAAAAAATCAGAAGAAAATCATTCCCTTCCCCTTTCTCTTTGAAATTAAAATGTCTACATATCTAATAGCACAGTAAATAATGCATGGTAAAGAGAAACAACTTTCTACACAAGAAATGAAAACCTATTAAGATAGATTTCACTGTATGGAGTTCTATCATATCTTCATGTATCATCATGAACAGTTTCTGGTAGAATCAGTAGCATTATATGGTTTGTACCTGATGGCAGAAACCGACTTCAAATGTCCCTTTTCTTCGTCCTTCCTCTGATCTCATCTGCAGTTCACATCCTTCAAAACCTGATTACGATTCCTTCCAGAAAGAGGCTGAGGCAACATATGCTTCCTGTTCAGTTAAGTAGCATGGCCTTAGGGATGCTACCTGCTCCTCCTCCTCCTCTTTAGTACAGAAAGTGTGTGCAGTCCTGGTGTGCTATTGTGTTATTGCTTATGAAAAAGCCGGGCGTGTGACTAGCAGCAGCCGTGCCCCAAGTGCCCAGCTCTTCACGATCTGCAAGTGAGTTTATGCTGATCTCAGATTTACCATGATTTGGAGGGAAGAGACACTGCAGCTGGCAGCATCCTTCAAAGTCTTAGCTCAAGCACGCTGCCTGCAAACATAGTTGTAGCATTTCCACGGTGATTTCCTATCTAGCAGCAGGTTAGTTGTAGTTGTCCAGGCTCCGTGCCACGCAGCTGAACTTTGCAGGCGCCAACCTGGCAGGGTGTAGAGCCAGCTCAGGCTGCCCCACACCGAGTTCCCAGAATGGGAAATACTGGGTACAGTATTGCTGTAAAGCTGTAACAATACAATTGTTGTTACAGCAATATTGCCATTATTGCTGTAAAGCTGTAACTCAGAAGCCCAGCTGGAAAGCAGCTGCAGAGCCATACAAAGACTCTGCACCACTCCCCAGCACCTGAGCTTCTAAAAACATTTTTTAGAAACTTGGTCTTAGCACACCACGTTATATTTTTACTTAATGCAGTGCCAACGAGGTGAGGATGTGGAGGAGGATTCTGATGGACTTGGTGTGGTTCCAACTGGCCTCCCGCGTGACAGTCTGCTCCTCCTTACTTCCACATGGAAACAGTCATATCTCCCTGCCTCACAATCCCGAGTGGTCACAGTATCTGAGCTGCTTCATTACACTGGATATCTCTGCCTACTGGCACCTCAGACAACAGACACACACCCACAATAAAGCATGTGGGGGAGAAATTGGTATTACTGATATAGTGCAATTGTAATACAGGACACCCAGACTAATCCGAGTACCTGAATTTAGGCACTCTCCTACAGAATAACATGGTCCTTCTTAGCACAGTAAACCGCTCATGCTCGTTTTTCACACTGATTAGCCCACAGTGCACCAGCTTCACTATTTAGATTATTCAGGTCACCTCTAGTACCATTGTATTTTGCAACTTTGTAGACATACTCCTAAACACACCCAGGGCTCTCAGATTTGAAATGCAGCGAGATTTAGGTAAGAACCCACAGCCTGGACCTTTGCAATGCTTTGTCTTCCACTTAATACGATGTGCTCAATCCCTCCGATCTTGGAGGATCCCAAATCACATTAGAAGTATGAAAAACAGTTAGAAATTACCTCAAACAAGGCCAGATTCCTGTCATAGTAATCACCTCCCTTGCCAGCTTCTGAAGCATTCAGGAAAGGACTGTTTTCTTTATGGTTGCCATGACCTGGAAAGAAAAAAAGGAGCAGGTTTTGATAAGAGGAGAAAGACAGAGTTTGTAACCTTGACAAAAAACATAGGGAATAAACTTGTTTGGTCAACCAAATCTGTTTCTTTTTAATATCTAAAGTTATGCAACATTATCAATATCGGAGGTGTTACTCTCAAGGTAGAGTTACTTCTATTTCTACTCCTCCGTTTTCAAGAAAAGAAAATAAAAAGTCACCTCAAAGTAAAATTTACAAGCAGGGTCAGTCACAGCTACAGCACTATCTGTGCCTTTATTCTCTAGTTTCCCTTTTATAACTGTTTCTTACACAGAATGGCGATAAGTGGAAAGACAGTTCTCATGCCCTTAGAAATCACTACTAATGCTAAGAGCAATTTCTGAGCAGTATATCCAAACAGATTAGGTAGATTTACTAAGACTGAACAGTTCAAAGACTAGATT
Source organism: Burhinus bistriatus (assembly GCA_013397275.1). NCBI lineage: Eukaryota > Metazoa > Chordata > Aves > Charadriiformes > Burhinidae > Burhinus > Burhinus bistriatus. The sequence goes on from VYXH01007524.1 coordinate 165,447, forward strand.
CTGTTATTACAATACAGGTAAATATCAACCAAAGCCCCCCTTTTTGTTGTTGTTGGTGGGGTTTTTTTGCTGTTGCTTGATTTTTACTGTGCCCACTAATCCTAGGCACCAAACGTGCTCGCTTCATGATGCCTTTACCCTAATTATATTTTGAACATTTAGACCATGCACTCTTCAGACTCCTCTTACACTTTTAAGTTAAAAGCTAGTATCAGGTACAGTAAAAGCAAAGCATTCACACCTGCAATGAACAAAGTTTAAAAAAAAAAAATAACAGGGAAGATCAGTAGAGTTTTTTGTAACAAGTAGTAACTTTAAAAAAAAAAAAATGTAAGGGCACTATAGTATACAATGAGCTCTGGAGGAGGAAAAAAAAAAAAAAGATTCAGAAGTTCTCAGACCTGTGTCTCCCGCTACACTCTGCTTGACAAACAAAAATTCCTTTCTCTTCCTTATAACTCTTCACTCCCTGCTCTTTTAGCCAATAAAAACTAAACAGATTTCCAAAAGTATCTCCTTAAGAAAGGATCAATCCAAGGAATACTTTTTTTTAATTTATGAAAAAAGTAAGCACTAAAGAAATTCAAAATTAAAGAAAAAACTGATTATCGCAAATGAAGATACTGCAAGTTAAAGAAGTTACTGTACACTGAATACATAAAAAGCAAGACATTCAACAGCTGGATTTTTGGTGCACATTTTCAGTGATTAAGGTAATCAATTCAACAAGGCTACACTAAATTATTTTAATATAATTGAAGTGAAAGTATCTCTGCTAAGAGGCAAACAGCAGACTCCTCCCCTACACACAGCGATCAGTATATACCACACTGTTACAAAAGCAATTGCTACAAGCAAGAAAATGATGAGAAAGTTCAGTACTATTCTTACTGAGGGGAAGGGATGCATGGAAAGAGGCACAACTTGCTGGAAATTGCTGATAAGTTCTTTGAACAAAACTGTTGGAAAAACAATATTCACAAACAACAGAGGTCTTTTTAAGCTTCTGGAAGTAAACACTTAGCTAACCAAAAATATTTGTAGATAGCAGTCTGCTGTGTTTACGTGCCTATTGTTTTTCCCGCAGCTCTGACAACTAACACCAAAATGTTGCGCTGCCTTGCACAAGTGAGCTCAGCTTATTTGCTGACCCCACCTGCATGTAAGATATGTTGACATTGCTGTACATTGTAGAATTTTTTGCACAACTGGAAAGTATCAGTAAGCTTAGCAACACAGCATCAAAATCAAATGTTTATCAAGTTCAGCAAAGGTTACTAAAAAGTTTGCAAAAACTACTTGCTTGCTGTATTTGTTCTGTCTGTATTGCCAGAAGGAGTATACAAGATCAATTTTGTTGCAGCATGTATTGTAAGCTGTGCTGCAGTCCATTCTGTCCTGTTGTGGTGGAAATACATTTGTGATTCTTGCTGAGGAAATGGAGTTGTGCGCCATATAGGCTTTATGCAGTAAATTGGACACAGGTGCAAATGATAATGACAGCATCAACAGAAATATTGTCTATTTGATTTTTCAAGACTTTCATCTGTGCAGTACCTTCTCATCATTACACTTACCAAACACAACAAGGTCACGAGTAACTTTGCCTTGTGTTCTTTTTCGTATATACTAGCTCTGCTAATTGAATGTTGGGGGGGGGGGAAATCAAACTTTTTTTAAAAAATCACTCAGTGATTTTTAAATCAATTTTTTGCTGCCTTAGTTTTCCTTGTTCTTCCATCAGGAACCTTACCTTACAGATGCAGCTTACCACTGTCTCAAAAAAGTATAATGGGTATTCCTTTACTTGTAATGCTTACAGAAACTCTCACCCTTTTTATGCATAAAAGCGCACTTGTCAAGATAACTCACACATTCAATCACAGATTTTTATATAAGATGACAAGTATTTTTGCTCTTTCAAAATGCCAAGCCTCTCATTACCATCGTTGGTATAACCTATCCTTAGTTAAGAAAGATTACTTCATATCATCTTTCTGCGCCTGACAAAGACCAGTTAGTTGGTATTATTTTTTAGATGTATTTTCATTTTACCTCCAGTAAATTTTTCACAATTGGTCTCTTCAGAAGCTCTGAAAAAGAGCTTCCAGCTTCTTTCTCATTCTGCATTTACATTTTCAAGCACCACCCAATTCCTTTCCATTAGACTTTCCCTCCAAATTTGACTCCTCAGTGTGCTTGCTTTACACATCTTCCTGCACACAGGAAGCCCAAAGAAAGCAAACTGCAATAGAAAAATCAGTAGAACTAGTGACTGGAAATAGAGTATTGTTTTTGCAATTGCTAGGGCACATTCTTCTCTCGATGGAAAAGTTCATATCACAGGGAAATATAGCTAGATTTTTACCACATTTATAGCACTAGCTCCATTATTCTGAAAGTATATACAGATTACAAATTACTGACGACAATGCAAAAATAAAAGTGAACTTTCAAACTACGTGGTTCTACTGATCCAATGAGGTGCCACATTAAACCCCCTCTCAAACACTGTATGCTTTCAACAGGAAGCAAAGGAGTGTAAGTTTATATTCAAGTTCTTTACAATGACATGCTATTTTACGTTCACCAATACGTAGAACTGGGTACTGCAGAGTATGTGATGATTCAGGAGGAGTACTCCATTGCTAAGTTAAATACAGCTAATTAAAGGATAGACAAAATCACCTTCACCAGTTGCACGTTCAGTGCAATCTCTAGTTTTCAGACATGTCCTAAATCACAACATCAAAGCGCTCATCTCATTTTCTCTCCATATTCTATTTCCAATTTCATGAGTAAAACCTATGGTAGATGACCATTTCCTCAACAAGAATCACAAATGTACTTTGACAAAATAGAACAGAATGGACTGCAGCACAGTACAATACATACTGCAATAAAAAGTTTGTCCAATATATTCCTTCTGCCAATGAGCAACAGCTTCAAAGAGACTTACTTGCATGGGAAGAGCTTGTTATCTCCATCAGTTTTGGAAGAGAGCGGAGGTGACCTCGGAAAGCTATTCCGGGGAATTCTTGCCCCAGCTTCACACGAGGACAGTTTACATTCTGAGGCACGAAGTCTCCTGGGCAAGCGCCATCTTGTGACATGCGTACTGTTTTCCACATTCTTAGTTATCAAGTCTTTGGTCTTGGACAGTAGCTATGTGGTGTTAGTTTTCATCATGCAAGATTGTTTTGCAAGGAACATTTCTTAAAGAGGGAGCTAAATACTCTGCAACAGAGAATAATTTATTTACCTTAGTCCCTAATTAATCTCAATTTTTGAGGCAGGCAAGCTATATTCCAAGTAGGTTAACGTTTCCTCTTCACTTGTTTCATTGCTTCTCAGTCTTTGTTATCTTTCGATAATTAAGGCATTTTATTTCTGAATGCTACCAGTTCTCTTCCAAACCAAGTAATTCTACTTGCAGCCACCACTACAACTATACAGTTTATCTAAACATCTCCACCATAGTTCCCTGAACTTTTAGAGCTCCCCTAACTCAGCTACGGACAGAGGTCTGTGGATTACCTGAGTTCCATAAAACAACAAAGAAGGTCCATGGAACAAAACCTAAAAATCCTAAGCGTGCATACTCCCATACATGCAAACACACAATCCCAGGAGACAGAATAAAAGCAATAAATGGCTGCCCAAACTTTTATCTCATTGCCAAGAAAAAAACACTGTGGCAAAATCGTACCCGATAGTCTACTGACTGGTTTTATTTTGTTCTTCTCCAGAAGGTTTATGTTATCTTTATTTTTAAAAAAAGATTAAGAACACGGATGACAGTGTTCACATTACTGCTTTCCTTCTGGAAGACAATTAGGCCAGAGAGACAGTTTCACTGCCTGAGCATGCCGAGTGCAAGTCTTCTGTGCAAGCCAATGTGTTTTCTTTAGTAAGGGATGTTTTCTTTAGTGAGGGATGAAAACCAGAATTTAGAGAGAACTACAGACAAAACACATATATGAAAGTAACTGTAAGAAAGACAGATTAGTGAGGATAAATGAAAGCTGAACAATTAGGCACAGTGAGACTATCATAAAGACAGACCAGGAAGCTTCACAGTGATAAAGTCTACGCAGCCAGACTACTAGAAGAATAATCATCCCTGTGAGAAGGTGGCAGGAGTGGCTGCATGACTCGACCTGTCGAGGTTTTATTCTCTATTGTCAGTTTCTGAACTCCCTTAAAGAAAACTACCACTCCCCTACTTCATCATGTTCGGTTAAATAAGTGGAAATTAGTACATCTTAAAACAACTTCAGATCTTTCCATTTGCACATGACTAACTGAGAGAGACACTCACCTAGTTCTTATGGAGGCTCTATCTACCTGACAAGTGAAGGCATGCTGAAGGCACAGATGGACATAGTCTGACTAGCTTTAGTCTAGCCAGCACAGATAACAGGAGCAATGAAAATACAGTAATGCTAATTAAGCTACAGTAAGGCTTAAAACATAACAAAAAAAACCCCAAAACCAACCAAAACAAAATAAACCGAGCCCCCCCCCCCCAAAAAAAAGGGTTCCCAAGAGGGCTGTACATTGATTACAAACTTATGCCTCTTCGCTTTCACAGGCACATATCTGAGCTAATTAAATGAAAGCAGGTAGAGGTACATACACCATGTTCCCATCACACCTCCACTCATAGAGGAACGCACAGACTCTCAGACACGCTTTGCGATGCAGGCAAGCTGAACAAAGCTCCAGAGTATGGCTACGACCTGTGATGGTGGCACACAGAGTTGCCATAATCCTCCCTGCCTGAAATATCAAGAGCTGAGTATTAACTGAGTGGCTAAATTTCTTCAAAGAATTTTTGCATGAATCAGAGTTAGAACTGAAATGCTAGGCTTGACAAAGAAACAAATGTTTTAGTTTATCTACCTTTTTGTAACTGACAAAGAACAGATATTTACTAGAAAACCAGCTCAAAGGAAAGCCCAACACTCCTCCCCTCAATGTAATTTAATTTCTGGAGCATCATAAGAGCTAATACATCACTTGTAATTGTACTATGCATGTACAGGCTCCTTTGTGTACACCACAGTAAAAAAGAAAAAAAAATGTAATGAAATAGACCATATAGCAGCTAACGCCACTTTTTTTTTTTATTCAGATGCTATTTTGCATCACTGGTCACAAAGCCTGTGATAGGTAGGGACAAAACTGAGCCACTGTCACGCACAGAAAACATTATTTAATCTTAGACTTTTTTGTTAATTAAAAAAAAAATCATTTACATTTTTAATATTCCATCTACAAATAACACTGGAATCTAAGATTAGAAATTAGAGTTGATACCCAAGCAGTTGGTGTGGGATTCCTTTAACCTAGTTTCAGCTATCTAAACAGCAGGCAGTTAGATTCAAGTAATCATCTAAGCTTGCTTTTTACTCAGAAAGAGGCGGCTCAATTAGCCGATCCCTGGAGTGCCTCTCCTGAACACCCATCTTGGCATACTGCAAATCACCTCTAAAGAGAGCCTAACTTAAATAAAAACATAAATTATAGAAGGTCTAAGGTATGCAAAATTCATCCCACTATGGAAAGCAAGTTAGTTCTCTTCCAATTTATTCATGCTTTTGCAAATTTTCATGTGTCAAGATGTTCTGCAAATTTCTACACAACCGGTACTTAGACCAGAATTCAGTTTGATTTTTTGACCACAAAACCAAAATAGGTTTGCTACACTTACGGTCCTCACAAGACCTAGAAGCAAATGAATACACCCAAGACAGGTATTCTACAGGAAAAAAAAGTTAGTGCAACAATGGGATTACAGCAAACAAATTATTTTCAGGTAGATTATTTCTTCCTTGTATAATCAGGTAATTTTATTAGTCACAACATTACTTTTGAAGACATTTGTTCACAACCTTTAGGATAAAGTTTTAATACAAAAAGCTGTCCATGTCCATTTTTATTACACTTTTGGGTTTTGGTTTGTTTATTTCTACGAAATAAACTGTTTTAACACAGTTCTCGAGAAAGCACTTTCCAGATGTTAACAATGATACTACTTTCCCAAACACCTGGATTGTAAGATAAAACATGGCTGCCCGCAAAACACTGTGCTGTGTTCAGATAGCATTCTTCTCATCGTCCACCAGCAGTAAAGCTTTGCAGAACTCGGTACTGCTGAAGAAGAGAAAACCCTAAACAAGTTTCTTGGCCTTTGCTAGTAGTTCAAGAACCCCAATATCTCCACATTTCAGCAGCAAAGCATTCAATAGTATTGTTGAAGTAAGACTGCCATATTAAGAAGATAATCTAAGAAACATGTAGATGATTATTTGATTTCAAATACATTCTATATCTGCTTATATACTTCATTTATGTGGTTCCTCACATGTGGCTGGGCTAAACTAAACTCTTATTCACTCTCAGAACTGTTATGAAATCTCTTTCTTGGTTCATTCAAGAGACTATAACAACTTATTCAATTTACAATTTATTTTTTGCAGACATCACTATCTAGAAATTTAATAAATAGAAATGAAATACTGCTTTTCTTAAATTATTGACTTTCAACTGCTTACCAAAAATCCTAAGCCAACATCAGTAACAGTCCAAAGTAGACATCTTATTTAAAAATAATAATATAACAAAAGGAAAGCCTATTAGAAATGTTTCTCTCTCCACAGACAACACACAGCTAGCAAGAAACACAAGGCATTTCTAAAATGAAAATTCTGATTACAAACTCATTTGTGGCAGCAGAACAGGCAGCTGACATCGCGAGTCTGATAATGAGGAATACTTATTTCCACTTTAGCTACACAGTAGTCAATATTACCCAAAGCACTTTTTTCATGCAAAAACAGAAAGTCATGATTTAAGATCTAACTTTTTTCAAAGTTTCTAAGTTTTTTCAAAACTCAGAATGAAAAATTTGTTCATTTAGTAAAAGGCTGATAGTGACATTCCAAGCTCAGAAAAAACAGTTCTCAAAATATTTTGAAAACTTTATGAAGTTCTTGGGGTTGGGAGGGGTGTTTTAGGTGGATTTTTTTTTTATTAGGAGTATTATATTTACATCAGAAATAGTAGAAACAGGAAGTAAATAGCATTGCACCTAGTTAGATAAAACCCATTCACACTACAAGCTAGGCATTGGTAATGAAATAACTAACTGAAATCCGTTAATGCTAGTTCACATAAGACCTTGGGCTACCAGGTCTTTTTCACTGAAGGTGGCAGAAAGCACGAGCTGTAAATTCCAAGCTGACCCAGTATTTTATGAAAATAAAGGCCAAAGTTGCACTAGATAACAAACCATACAACAATAAGGCTGTATGAGAGGAAAGAATAGCAGAATGAAAGGCCAGATCTTTACCTGGATAGCTTTTAGGCAGCAAAGGGATGCTCTGTGCTTTAAACACAGGCTCAAACTATCAGTTACACTGATGACACTGAACTCTCACATGCCAGACCCAGACACACACTTCTATCAGAAACTGCAGCTTAAGGCCAAACTACTGACACTCATGGGTATTTTAAGAATATAACATGTTCATTCACCACTTTAAGATACCGACATTATTTACTTCACTGTTAAATTGACACTGAGTTTACTGAATTTTACCCAACAAGTAAAGGTGTGCTTCTTAAATTCATTACACACTACACTGCAGATACCATGTATGTATTTATAATAAGCAACAGCTTTGGCCTCTACAAAAGTGACACAAACAAAGCACAGTTTTACCAAGAAGTAAATTAGAAAGCTGTATTGATGATAATATGTTAGTTCCTCTGAAACTGTACTGAGTTCTAAAGACTACCTTTGTTTGTGTTCCGCATGAAAGAAACAGCGAAAGCTTTCCAAACAACAACCTATGCAACAGTTAGGCTGCAGAGTGTAGAATTAAGTGTGCAATTAAGCACAGATCTTTGATTTATCCCTAGATAAACACGTGTGAAGTTACTATCAGACTTCTACTGTACTTTACAAAACTAGAGAACAGCTTTACCAATCAAGTTGATTGATACTACACAACTCAAAGGATTGAACAATTTAATAATCCGGTGTTTCAGAAAGCGCAATGATTTTATTCCTTCTTCAGTTAAGATGCACGGATAGTTTCAGAACACTATAATCCTTTGTAGGTATTAGTATCAACATGAAGTACTTACCCTTTAGCAACAGCTCTTTGCCATTTTCAGTAATTTCGTTTACCATTATTCTTCTTTCTGCTTTTAGTACATGCTTTAGTAAATGCCTTCTCTGTGAAGTCCTGAGGATTGGACAAGTTTAATAATACCGTATTCCCAAAAGAACTTTTTTCCACCTCCTCTGACAAACTGATTGCTGGCTGCAATGCTGAATGGGACTGATCTCTTTCAGGCAGCAAAAGAGTTTCTTACAGAAAGGTAAGATGACACCGGTATAATCCTGGCATTATAATCCTTTCAACACTGAGAAAATATACAAGTGTCACGATCTTACTGAAAATGCTATCTGTCAAATCCAAACCCAGCCACATTTAAAACGCACGTTGCCAGCTGTTTGCACACTTACTCAGAAAAGTGTGTGCCACAAATCTGCTGCTTGTTGACTGTGTAATCAAAGAGCGTTTTAAACCTGCTAATGGCACGAAAGTACGGCTCTGTGACATTAGCCCTCCAGGCATTTCAGCTTTCAAGTGAAAACAGTGATGTATTTCTTTCCATCTTCAATACTTTTTAGTATGATTCTCCATTAATGGATGAATCATATGCAAAATCACACACAAAAAAAAGCTTCAGCGTGATGAAATGGAGGTTTATATAAGATACATAAGTAAATACTAACGTAATGATTCTAAGCAGTTCATAATTACTAGAATCCACTCCATTCTGCTCATTCATAAGGAGGTCCTCTGGACACCAGCACACATCACGCTGAGACTTATCTGCGTTATACGGCAGGTACAATCACCAAGAATGCCTACGTAATTAAAGATGTCAAGTCACTTTTGAGAAACCGGATTTAGGAACTCACATCACTTAGGAGCTTTCATAATACAATTTGTCATTGCCAGCTGAAAAAACCACTATAAAAACAACCTTTGTACTTCACTGTAATCCACTTCAGAGGTTCTTTCATGTGGAACAACTCCAAATCATTTCTCACGACTATCCTCCCTGAAACTCTGTCCCTTCACATGCATGAAGGCACCTCAGACACAGCACACCCTGTATCAAAACATAGGGAGAAGCATTCTAGCGTTTTCCCTGCCTCAGGTAAAGCCTCTTACCTTGCTGTAAAATATTCTCATTTTCTCTGAGAGACAGCAACATACATCTACGAGACCAGCATGTAGATTCCATGCAATACTCAATTTACCTTTCTCTCTGACACCAAATAAGGAAAATTGCTTTCAGCTCTATACCTATTCAACTGACCATGGCTGCGCAGTAAGAGATGAGAGAATAACAACAACAAAAAAAACTAAACTCAAAAAACCCCCACCCCACAACACACACCACAATTTCAGACATATCTGCTCCCTTCTCCAGCTCAATGTGTGCCAAAAAACAATTTTAGAGGCACAAACCATGGAGTGAGAACAAGCAGATGGGAACAGTGACCATTAAGTCAGTATTACCACCAGCTCAAAAAATTTCCTGCAGGAAACAAGTGGAAATAGAAGAGAAATGAGCCAGGGTGCAAAGTATTCCAGACATGCAGAAAAAAAATAGAAAAAGGAGGTTTAATTGCTTTGCAAATTTCAATTACAATATGCATTAACAGACATCTACTATCCCATTCCTGGAAGACAGTAGAAAGACACCTCTGATCAGTTATAGCTTATTGTGTAGCCCTGAATGTTGTATTAAGTTTTCAGTTAACTCATACAGAAAGTGCTGAATATCAGATTTCTCTTACATTTGAGAAGTACTTTGTTCCATGTGAAAACAAAGTGTGAGAGATTTTGTCTTTTAAACTAAGGAAAAAGGGGGGGGGTGGAGGGGGGGGGAAGACAAAGAAGAGCTAAGCTTGTATATGCTCCAAGGATGAAGAGCTGACCTTTCCACGTGAAGTGCTACAAACAGCCAAAACTCACTGTAACTCCAGTCGTAATACTTAAAGAAAGTAAAAGTCAGCATGAGACTTCTCCAAGCAAAGAAAGTCACCCCATCCCACTGAATATTTTGGAGGGTGGAGAGCTCTCTGACATTGCACATAAGCAACAAACCAGAGTACTTGCAAAATACATATATTCAAACACACGTTTATAAAGAGTTCACAGGTCTTCCAAAATAGCACAGAGTATTTCGCACTGTGCAACTCACAGCACAGACCAAGTCAGGTATCTGGTGAAGCCACAGGGGCTTTTATTATCATTTTACAAAAAGTTCATCGGTTTGCAATAACATCAGAGCAAAATGAGTACAGCACATAAGTTTAGAGAAACTCTTCGAGGAGCAATGGGCAACATTAGATCAATTGTCTTCTGCTCCACCAGTCAGGAATTAATCAAGAACATGCAACAGAATCTAAGTCAGAAGAAACTCAGGGACATACGAGCTTACTCCCGCTAAATGTATGCTTCTACCACAAAGTCCAGAATACAGTGTCTTAAAAGGCCAAAGACAAAATACTGAAATTAAATTATTGTCTGTGTGTTGCCTTGAGTTACAGCTTTAAAGTTCCCTGTACGTACGCAAAAGACATCTTAACACAAGGCAAGCAATCATCCCACTATCCAGTTACATAGTATTGGGATTTACCAACCATAGCTCAACTGTACCTCCCTTCATGTTTGGCTGCAATGTCCCTGAAATTAATCCCTGACATTGCCACCCATTCTCTGGAACATACAACCACATCAAAAGCGAATAGTTTGTGTCTGCTTCGGCAAAGTAGTGAAGATGTAAGTGTGGAATTGAATTTAGATAAGGTTGGCAAGGGTTGGCTTTTGATGCTTTAGAAACAAGCTGTGCCCTGGAGATCACATCCCAGTACAGGGTGCAGAACACAAATATGAATCAAAGGAAAGGAAGGGATCCTGTTAGGGGGAGACAGACATGCAGTATTGCTGCTGAACACTTCATATTGTAAAATCACAGACAGTGAAAACCTAAGCAGAAGAAAGCTGAAAATATTCAGGAGCGGTAGGTTCTTAAATTAGACTTGCGAGATTATTAAAGAACGTCTACCTTTGTCCTTTATATCAACTTTGGATACAAAAACATACCATAGCAAGTAGTAGTAAAAGTGATGTCAGTTATATTGTTTAGAAGTGGATCAGGAAGGCAAAGCTCCTGAATGCAAAGGCAGAAGACAGAGGAGAAACAGCAATGTGCTGTCCTCCATCAGAGACAGCAGCAGCTAGACCATCTTCTTGAATCGCTCCGAGTCCTGACTCGGATCTGATTTCCTACATGGAAATCCAGAGGTGGACTTTGCACATAATAACTAAGCTTGGGGCTGCTCAGCCTGCAAGCACAGACAGGGTCATGACACAAAGTAGCATTGCTATAGATAATTTTATGAAAAACAATTATACTCCAGGGCACAAAAAATGTCTTTTACTGCAGCAATCAGCAATTTAAAGCATGCAAGAGCAAGTCTCAGCAAGTCTGCCCTCCTTAGGAGTTACCCTAACTCAGCAAATGGGCAGCTTCTAATGGCACACCATAAAAATCCTTTTTTCCCTTCGACCTGGAAGTGAAAGGCAAAAGCTTGGATGGACTAACCTGCTTCACGATAAGAAGGTATCTGTAATGACTGAATGATGTTCTAAATCCCTCAGATAAACACAAGAAATTGCTGGCTACTTACAAGAGACAAAAATGAAGGTGGGCAATTAGACTGCAGAAAAAAACCCACATACAGTTTCATTCTGGCATAATTAGCTTGAACCTATACATGGTACAGCATGCCTCTGCCCTAAACACAGAGCTCTGCGTCATCTCTCCTCTCCCAGGATCTTGTTATACAATCTCTGCTACAGTTCCCTGCAAGCCAGCTTCCAACATCAGCTTACAGCTTCGATTCTCATTTTCAAAGTAATCGATGGATTGCATCCTAATTGTGTTATAGACCACGTGTCAATCAATGAAAGAGCTGGGCTTCCAGGACAATGCAGGTCACTCGGGTGGAACAGGGAAAAGGGGACAAATTAAGCATTCTGGATTCACAGGGAAGGACCTGTGGGACAAACTTCCAGGGAACATTAGGCAAACCCGGAATCTGGATACCTTTGGAAATGCTGCTAAGCCACACCCTAAGCAAACGAGCTTCCCTGTTTCCTGTGAGAGCACTGTGACCACCAATACAAAGGTGGGATGATGACTGTCCCCTCACCAGTACCAGCAACCTCCTCCCCCGCCCCTTACCCCAACTGTCCAGCCCAGCCTGGCACTGGCCTCTCATCTTCTGCTCAGCAAAATGCCATTTCATGTACATTTCCAACAAGTCTTAGGCTACCTCCAGTCAGCAAAGTACAGCTAACTTGGCAACACTGCCAAGTTATCAACCTTACCCATTCATCCATAAGCTAGATGAGTCAAAACTCTTTTTGGGCAATTAGCTTTTTATTCTGCACATCGAACTCTGCCTCTCTGTCCTACAGAGCAGAATAAAGATCAAAAGATGATTAAGAAAAAATTCCACCAAGTACCTTTAATAGCAACAAAAATTTTGAAAAATATGTATTCCCAGAGCTGTTCTAACTTATACCTCTGTTGCTCAGACATGAATTAAGACTGCCGGAAAGTAAACAGTCATCTTTTCCAGGCCAAACCTAATACCTACCACAAAATCTAAAGCCCTATTACATGATCTATTACGAAAAAATGCTACTCCTGTAACTCAAATAACTTCTTTTTACGGTTTGGAAGTGACAGTTTGAGACTCAGGAAACAATATTTAAAATAAGAGTCCCTTAGGACAAATAGGCAGTGCACAGCCAACAAAATAACCTGCAGACAGGTATGCAGAGGGTAGCAGAAGAAAGGGGACCTGTGCCACATAACAGTATACAAAACGCTACCATATCCAAAATCCAGATAAGTTTGCCCTACATGCATTGTAAGAGCTGCATTTTTCCTGGTCATGTAGACTTTTTATATTTAAAGACAGAATATATTCAATGTATGTCAGGTATTTGATTTTGCTAAAAGACTAATATTTTTTGTGTATGGTATTTTGTTGTTTTGCTTGTTTAAAAATAAGATATTGTTTGTTTAGCATTCACTACAGCAGCCACTGTGGAAGATGCACAGTTCTCCATGCATGACAAAAATCCAAGTATACTGAAATAAATCATCCAAAGCAGCTCAACTGAAAGAACAAGAACAGTACTACTCATTGCTAAGGGATCACTTGGCATCATTTAAACAGATGCCTATTGAAAACTAGTAATTAAGAAAGAGATTTCACTAAATCAAACAAAAAATACTGAAACTTTCTTATCTGTGAGAATAAAAAACAGCTTAGTACAATGAAGAGATTCAAAATTTCTGACTCAAAGGTTACTGAAGACAATGGAAACGTTCCTAAAATATAATTCCAATAGGCTTTAGACCATGTCTTAAAGTGGTGTATTTTTTTTCTCCATAGTTCAGGTCACAGATCAAAGTATTTAAAGAAAAACCTTGAACCAACAGGTTGAAGACACAAATGCTTTGATCAAATAAATCTTGCTCCCACATATTGGTGATAATAGCAATTTTTCTGTAATATAAATCAGTCTGCATATTAAAGTATTTGTTACATCATAGTCAAGAAGAGGTGCAAATCTTCAACTTGGTCATGGAAGGGGAAACTCACCAAATGCAGCTTTTCTCTCCCAGTGGCACTGGGTCTCCCCCATTCTGTTACGTGCACTCAAAAAGAAAGCGGTGACCAGTAAACCTGATCTTCCCCAAGGTTGTTGCTGTTGTCTAACTTCATCGAACTGCATTTATTATGTTTGGCTGCATTTCCTAGTCAATGAGACTGCAAAGTACCTTAATCTCCATTCCACATAGTACTTTAGAGCAAAAGTCAAACTTAAACTTTACATTGAAGAGCATGCAAAAATGTAGTCCTTAATTTTGCTGCAGTGGGGTAAAGAAAGGAAATGTCAGTATTTTCTTTACAGAAGTGAAACACTGAAGAGATTTGCAAGGGGAAATCAAACAAAACACACGCATATCAATTTTATATGCGAGAGATATGTACTACAAACACAATATAAGAAACCCAAAAATCTGAGTTTCTTCAGAAAAGTGCAGAGATTGAATTAAAAAAAAAAAAAAAATACAGCTTCGTACGAAAAAAAATCCCCAAACTTAGTCTCAACTCAAGTCTGAAATGGGCATTTAGCAAGTCAAAAGGAGCAAGCATTTGCAGGCAGTATTAAATGGAAAATTCATGTCTTTTCATGTGCAATTGCTTATCCTTCTAATACAGGTGTTCTCCAAAACACAGAAAATCAGCAGCTACAAAAGACCAGCAGAGGGTTATTTGGTTTTATTTATATTCTCTTAGTTTTTTGCAACATACAGAACCACACATACACAGTTATGGGAGTTGCTTTCAAATCACTTAGACACAACACAAAGATCCTTCCCAGAGCTTTTCCAAATAACTGAAATACCAGAGAATGCGCAAAAAGGTCCATGTTTTTCTATATTTAGCTAAGTCTCCTGGCCACCAGCAGTTGGCACCAAGATCCCCTTGGTACAAGACAGCTGCAAGCTCTCCAGCTCCATCTTAATCACCCAAGAGGTACAAGAGACATGCTTAGCAAAAAAAAACAGTTTATGCAGTAACATGAACTTTTTTCTTTTCATAGGCAAGCATTTTTATAGATGAATTAAACCTTACAAAACTGCATGCTACTAAAATAAACTTGAGGTATGCTCCATGGACTCCACTAAAATGAGCTTCTCTGAGAAATTCCTTTGCTTACAGGCTAGAAAGAAAGTATATACCATCTCCTTCACCCACCCAAGCGTTACAAACAGCTAATCATGTCACAAAGCACTTCTCCACTCTCATTTTTCACATACCACACTCTTATCTTTCCTTATCTGAAGCGAGAGTTCACTTATCTATGCACCTGTATTGTTGAAAAAAGTATCTGGAGTTTGGCACTGCTATCAGTGCTGTGCTAATTGCCGATAACACAAATAGAAACAAGGATGACCCTGCTGTTAAGACCCCTTTCAGGATCTGCATTTCAAGTTATAACCATTGCTGTCTATCTTACAAGTATCATTTATGGAACAGGAACAAACATTGACATATTTAGCACTGACAAAACACCTTTAACATCTCCACATATACACACTGAACTTTCCAGTGATGGAAAACAGATGCCAAGCTTCGCAGAACAGAAAAAACCGTCCCTCATCAAAACACAATTAAATTGAAGAAGATGCAGTCTTCGTACCATTTACAAATCACCAGAAGAGACAGTTCAGGGACATCAGTGTATTTCTATTGTCAGGTTACTTACTTTCCTCCCAAACAATTCAGAGCTGCTGCCTCAACTCCTCCATGACTTCTTTCTGCAGTTTTCAGGCAACATGAAAAATGCTGAAGATGCACGTGCTACAGAGGTTATACAAAAATATCCTGCTGTGACTACGTTAACAGCGCCATTTACCCACACTGCTGCTAGCAGAAGTTCTTAAATTTAAGATAACCTAAAATATATTTGGACACATGCTTCTGTCACTCCTGTTTAGCTGCAGTATCTAATTCATTATATGACTAATTTTGTCTTCTCTCTGGACTTTGCCAAAACACCTACATATAAGAATTAAGCACTTTGAAAAGGAATTTTTGAATGATTTATGTATCCCCATTGAAAGCATCTTCAGACATATTTTATGTGAACTTTATTTCAAGTCTTATAAAAGACTTAAAACCTTTACTAGTAAGTTACCACATATTAAAAAGCAGTGAACCAGGAAGAAACTTTAAGTAAAAGCATACTGCTATCACACCAGGACTTTCTTTATCCATCTTCTTGAAAATAGGTTACTGCAAATGACCAGTATAATCTGTTGCTGCACGAGGGCACTCTACATAATGATGCAGACTGTAAGCATGAGAAAAAGGTCTCAAGTCTAGTTAGAAAATTCCGGGCTGAAAGGAAGCCATGTGATAACAGGAACATAAGCAGAGCAATTCATTGGCAAAAACCAAGGGTGGCAGCTGACCAAAGCTGGTTAGTGACACCAAGCTGATTAGTGTCTCATTTCCACAAACAAAAGTCACAGGAAGATAAGTAACTTCCCACAGGACACATGACAGTACTGCGTTTTGGTTAACAGGGTGCACAATCACTGTGGAGCTGAGATTCCTATTAAAGCAAAGCTTACTTGGTTTTTTTAAACACTATTCAGACCCCATTCTCCCTCTTCTTACCCTGTGTACCCAACCTAACGTGCTGGCATTATTTCAAAGACTGAAGAGATGCCAAATTCACATTTCTCATCCCTGCCGATCCATAAAGCAAGGCTCACATGTTTATCATAGGATCACAGGAAAATTCTTTGTACTTCTTTTTCTAAATGGAAGATGTCAAAATCTATTACAAGCAGTGGCAGTCAGTGGAACCTGCTTAGAACAAAAAAAAGGCCAATTTTATTCACAAGCAAGCACTGGAGCTATCTGGGAAGGTTAAATTATTGCACACTGACTAAGGTCTTCTTATTGAAATGGTTGACAAGAAATTCTATTGCAGAATGCCTTCACATCTGTAGTGTTTAGATGACACCGTATCATTTAATATCCCAAATAAAGCAAAATTCAGAAAAAAAGATTCAAAAACAAGGCTATGACAAATAAAAGTTGGAGTGAAAAGGTCAGAGTGAAGTAAGAATCTGTCAGAATCATAAGCAACAGACTAAGTGATTGTGCAACTGCACACTGTTACAGACCAGCTATAAACAGTTACATTACCATGACAGGTTTGAAGGGCCTTATCATTACTGATTCACTTCAACCCATCTCCCATCAAACGAAGCAATCCAAAGAAGTCCTTAAATAAGGTTCTGAATAGCAAGCTGATAAAATAATGTCTTCCCTGGAGAAAATTCACCAGAGCAACTCTAACCAATTCCTCATACTGACTACGGTGGCGCTACTGGATCGCACGGAAAGACTGGACAATTGGCATTGCTCAGGCAGCTCTGTGGGCAATGCAGTGCCAATATGAATCACATGCACTTTGACAGGGCCACAACCCAGAACTCTGAAACCATGCGCTCAAGTCAAACAAAGTTTACCTCATCTGCAATCAGGGGCATCACCAATACCAACAAATCCCTCCATGAGCCCCATAATCAGCTGCCACATTAGGCTCTGGAGGGTCACTCTCTTCCCTTCACTCTGCAGACTCCAGTCAGCACTAAACGGCTGTGAGATACTCTGTCTTCAACAGGAACTTCCCATCTCCACCATGTCGTATTATCAACGCTCCCCCAGCGTGAGAGGCTATGGTACTCTGCACAGGATGTAGAAAGAAGCACCAATAACCACAGGAATAACACAAGGGAGTTCAGATTCCCCTCTACAGAGCCATAAACCCAAGAAACCTAGGAGGAGACAGAAAAGGCTAGTGAGGAAGAGCATACTTGTCAGTACAGGTAGGCAAGACAGCATATCTTTATACATACACCCTGAGGATATGAAACAACAGTTAATTACTGTGAAAATAAATTAAAAAATAGAAGGCAGTTACAGTTCAAACAGAAACAGAACTAACTACCATATATTAATAGAGATGTTACTAGATATTTATCAGTTTTAAAATAAAGAGACTCAGCTAACTTCCAGCAGCATGGTTCTGTGCTGCAGTTGGAATAGCAGTACTTAGAGATCACAGCTTGCCAGCTACTGATAGACTCTGATGGGGAGCTGAGTATCTTGAAGCATGTTGTTTGCACACATCCTACAGGCAGTCTCACATCCAAGTGAGAGGCAGTTTGAGTTGACCTTCCTTTATCCACCAGGGCAGTAGCTTCCACAAATCTCACTTACCAACTCATGGCCAAAGCTAGCTAGTGAAAAAACTACTCCACGAGGTTTCAACCTGCTGAGATGGGTGAAAAACACCTGTTACTTTCATATACATAAACTAAATGTTAAGTAAGCCTGGAGTAAAACAGACCTCTTTTACAAAATGAAGTCAAGGCCCTGTACAGCCACATTATGGCTAGAGTCTCAAATTGTCTGTGATAACAGATAAGTTGGAAAAAGCACCTACCTTTCATCATTCAAAAACGTCCACAATAGAACCAGAAAAAACATAACGGACATTAGGCCTGTGTAAGCTACTTGGTATATGAAATCTAAAATTCCTTTGAAAACTATGCAAAGAAAGGGGGGGGGAGAAAGAATGGTACATATTGGAGATAGAAGCACAGATTCAGAGAGAACTGAAAATGGTGACAAGGCAGGAACTGGACCTTGATCTCATGACAGTTGAGTACCACTCAGCAAAATAACCCTTTTCTCTTCCTTGAGCACAGGCCTGAGCAGTGCAGGCTCCCTTCAGGGATTATTGTGCATTTAATAACATTTGCATCCTGAAAAGTTTGACTGCGCGGGCAAGGAAGAACAGGTCAGGTGTTTACCGATTTTTCTTTTGTTGCCTAGAGTCACGCATGATTCACAGAGGGCAAGTCAGATTCACCAGCTGAGCCCATGGGAAGATCCTCTTCTTAAAGGTTACAGAACTAAACATAACTAAGGCAGAAAAAAAGAAACAGATCCCACAAAGAGCTAAAACAACCTTTTACCAGAACTATTCTACTCTCCAAATCTAAGTATCCTTCATTTTCTCACTAGAAACATTCACTGTATTTAAATTTATCTATACCTTAAAGACACAACAAAACACCAAGACAGGCTGAGCACTGATACTGGCTGCCTCATTAAAGAATATACTTCTCGCCACCCAAAATCCCCTCCTACTTACGTGATCCTCTTCTGTAATTGGAATAAATTAACCACTAGCAAAAAGCAGCTCTGCCTACCAGGAGCAGTTGTGAAAGCCACACAAAACACAGTACACATGCTGTAGTATTCAAAGGCCCGGTTTGAGGGAGAGGGTCCTGGATATAGCCAGGCGCATTTTTTAAGATGACATAAGCAAGAAAAGCCGTCACCTGTGATTCGGCTAATTTAATAGAATTTTTTATGCCCCATTTATTTTGGCAGCAGAGCACTGAAAACATCCGAGCTAACTCTGCGCACTCTTATCATCTCTGGAGACTGCAGTCTGTGGGAGCAACGATAACACCCGTCCCCGCTCCCCGCTGCACCCCGGGCTATCAACAAGTGGCTGAGGAGCGGAGGGAATCCCCGGGGCGGTTCCCGGCCGCAGCGGGAGGACTCCCCGGCCACCCGCAT
>VYXH01007524.1:185327-198534 GCA_013397275.1 Burhinus bistriatus
CCCCCCCGCCGCCATTTGCTGGGCAGGAGCGATGCGGAGAGGGCGTTGGCGCGCCGCGCCCAGGCCCGGGGGGGGGCGGCTGCGGGGCTGGGGAGGGGGGCAACGGGACGCGACGATCCCCGGTGCTGAGGCCGGGCGGCCCCGAGAGGCCGCGTCGGGCGCCAGCGGGGGGGCGGGGGGCGAGTCCCGTGCGGTTCCTGCCCCGGGCCCGGTGGTCGCGGAGCCCCAGGAGGGGCGGCGGGGGAGAGACATCAGCGGGTGAGAGGCTGGCAGATAAAGCGGGAGCTCTGCGAGGCCTTGAAGGAGCAGAGCGCGGCAATTCAACCTTAAAGCGACTGTTAAACCCTGGCCTTCGGCTGATCAACGGCAAACCGATTCAAGGCATACTGTCACCCCGAGAGCGGGTTTATTTTTATGCAAGTTATCGTTAACTTCAGATGGGGCAGCTGTCCCCGCTTCCTGTGTTTGTGGTGGCAGCAGGGTGGTTTCTCTGGCGCTCGCTCTCTTCTCTGGCTGCCTGAAACCCTGCGAAAGAGGGTGGCGAGCCGAGCGAGCCCACGGGAAACGGGGAAGCGCGGCTGCACAGAAGGCGTGGGGGGAGCGCGGGGTAAAATAGTACGCTGGGGAAATTTGAATGCTGGCTGGAGCCGAGGGTATTTCTAGCTATATGCAAAGCAGGCAGTTGCTAAGGCAGCAGACTGCCGGGGCAGATGAACTGTGGCCCCGCTGCTCAGGCAGGGGCCTGGGAGCCGGGGTTGCGCCATTGTTTTGTGCCACTAATGGAGGCAGTGGGGTGAGCCACCCCCTCCCAGCAGCCGGGAGGGACGCCTCGGTGGCACGCCTGCCTCTCAACCTCTTGTCCCCGAGGGAGCAAAATTGAATTTTGCCTTTGCATTTGAAAAAGCTGGCGGCAGCGATGGGTATCTTGGCCTTCATTTTGTATACGGTAGCCTTCACATGGAGTTTAAACATGAATTAATAGTTGATAATACTATTTATTGTCTGTGTTTGAAAGCCAGCCTTGAATGTAAAAGGATCCTTTTTTAATGCATTATGTAATTGTCAGGAAAAAAGCTCCAGAGAACAGCCTGTGCATTTTACTATGGAATATCAACTCCAACTAGTTCTGTAGAATTTTTACTAAAATCAAGAAATCTGTGTACAGTGACAAGCCAGTCCAGTACTGATTTAAGTTTTGTCTTTGGGTTGCATAGGAGTCTATGGAAGGATATAAAGCTTAGAGCAGAGGAAGAAGAGAAGACTATTTTGACGTGTCCTGTGTTCAGAAGAACCTTATCTTCCTGAATTTGTCCTGCCGTTTTGACAAAGCAACCCCCAGGTCACTGGGAGAAAGAAAAATGTGTAATGAGCAGAAGGGAAACAAACAAGAGGGGGAATGCTTTGTTCACAAGAACTGAGTAATAAGTCTACTTTTAATTAGTTGGGTTTTGAAATAAACAAGAAGGATCCATGCTGTGGAGTGACTGCTGCCAAGGGGGTACAGGTCTCTCAGTTCACTTAACACAAACTTGCTGGTAGACCACCTCTGGGGAAAGCCAGAGCAATTACACCTCTTAGTATTGATCAGACAGGTGGAAAGACTTCTAAGACTCCTGTGCTTTCATATAACCTACATTTTACTTTTGTCTCTTTGGTCTGTTGCGGAAAACAATGATCTTCATGTGGACACGTGTATCTCAATAGTAGCCTCATCAGTTTTGGAGGAGATTAAAAAACCCCAGATTTTCCTCTATTCAAAACTCTTTGTATCTTGAAGACCTAGGGGGAGATTTTTTTTTCCCCAGTAACCCTAAAATGAGCATATTTGTAAATACGATCCCACTGAGGTCTGTAAAGTTTTACCAGCAATTTCTGTGGGCAAGCTAGGGCAATTTTGATAATTTAGAAAGCATTTCTGTTGATTGTAGAAGCATTAGTTCTGACAGACTGGGAATATCCTGGTTCACCACTTAGTCCAGTGCCTTATCTCCAGCAGTATTTTTCCCCCAGAGGGTTGAATTATGTTTCATAGTGTTCATACTAAGTATGACCTAATAAGCTAGAGTCCACCAAGAAAACAGGAAAATTAAGTATTAATTGATAGGGGGCAAAGAATTTTATATAGAAAAAGGGCAAGATGATAACTCACGATTAAGCAAGTCAGTTCATGCTTAGTCTACTGTCTTCTTCTTTCCCATTTTCCACTTTATAAAGCTTTTTGAGTGAAAGTGTCTGGACTAAGTAAGCTGTCCTAGAAAAAGGAGACAGGGATTATGAGAAATGAATCTCCAGAGTTAATGTTTTTGGAGTCATGCTGATTCAGGAAGAAGAATTAAACTGAGCACTTCCCTCTCATCTTGCTTTTGAAAGCAGGTCTGGCAAGGATCTGTCTTTCTTTAGGCACCAAAAAACACATCTAGGCCACCACAAAATGTTTTTGTATAATGAAATCAATGGCACTGAAATTGTGCCCCATGAGGGGAAAAAATAAATAAAATCAAGCTCATGCACATATACCAGCAACTCCCCTCTCTGGAATGGAAACTATATCCAAATGTCTTAGGAGAGAATTTAGCCCTAGGAAACTATTCAAGTTTATTGAAGCAAAAATATTTATTTTGTCTAAAGACAGTGGTTCTTTACTGACTTGTAGACAGCCCATATTTAAAGATAAGAAGTTACCTACCCAGTTCAACTTTGTTGTTTAGCATCTGGTTTCTAAGAGAACTGAAATTTAACCTGGGTGATTAACTATTTTTCTTTTTTTTTTTTTTCCTGAGTGTGAATACTGATTGTGACCTCTGAATGGTGTGAGTGGCCATCATAAGCTTAAAAGTTATCTGATGTGAATGAGTTTGGAATGACAGTATACAATCTACAATACTGCAGCATTTACCCGAGACAGCATTGCTCTCTCTCATTAAATAATGCGGATAACAATTACCTGTTTTCTACAAAGCTAAATGGAATTTGGGATTATGGTTTAATATGGGTACAGACCGGTCAGTGAAAACAAAAGAAAGACCCTAATTTCCTTTTTTTTTTTTTTTTCCCCTCCTGGCTCTACACAGCACACACCCCACCCCCAACAGATAAAAACTGCACTTCTAAGAAAAAGTCTGGTGGTTTCACTTTGAAATACACTGAGACCAGCTTAGCAGAATCAAGGCTTATTAGATAAGGCCTGAGTTTCAGTACTCTAGTGTACATTAACAGCGCTGGTGAAATCAGCAGCCTAAAGATAGCAAATCTGTGATCTCTCCTCTGATACACCACCAGGAACCGCTTTTTAAATTGTTTGTTTATTACCTACAAATCACGTAAGCAAAGACACAGTTCAGTTCATATTTAGTAAGCCACTGGTTATTTGTGAACTACCTTAAGAAGGTATAAGCTTCCAGCTGAAAGGTCAGTACTCTTCTACAGTAAACTATGCCATTTGACTCAAAGTAAAGGTTGTATGAGAAACTGAGTCTTCTGGAAGGGTAGTTTTGTGAATTGCTGAAGAGCCTGATATAAATCCTCGGCAGGCAAGCAAGGTCAAGTTTGCCTTGAACACTTCTTATTACAGGTGACACCACTCAAGCATTAAAAAAAGCAGCTTGGCTTTTACAGCCCAGCATGAGATAGCGACTGCACGCTGCATTGGCTGATACAGAAACAGACTTGACTTACGCATGCAAGGTGTTTCAGCCCTTCCCTGACAGGCAGCAATTCACAGGTTCTCATGTGGTGCTCATATAGTCATCCTAGGAGAAAGTGAACATAGAATTAATGAAAGCATTAGTGATCGCTTTTAAGGATATAGTAGAGGGAACAGCCTGCCTCAGCCCTCACAAAGGGATGTAGTACACACATTGGAAGGCCCTTGCAAATGAGCTCCAGAGTGTTATTAGCTCATGGACTTGCAATATATGATGATAACGTCAATCAAACAACAAAAAGTAACATCATTTCAACTCCTCAATGAAAGTGATTTGCTGTTTGTTTAAGGATAGGAAGACCCAGCATCTGAAACTGCATTTGCACACAGCTTTTCTTATCTTCCCTTCTTCCTGAATTTCATGGGGAGATGCCTAATTTTAGATAAACTAGTTTCTTTTTTCTAACTGGGAAAATCAAGGCCAAGCAAAAAGTATCATCCTTAGAAATAAATGTCATAAAATTACAATTCAGATTAATTTTTTTTAATTAATCTGTAAAATTGTGCTGCCCCTAACATTGTTTGGAGTGCTTTATAAAACATGATACCTCCAAAAGCTTTGTAGAAAGTTTAAATTAACTTCCTGGAAATGAAGCTTTGAAATGCCTCATTGGTGGAGTAACCTGCCCAGTTATTGCTGTCGCTGCCGACTGTAACGTTTCTGTCCCCCGGCAGAATACGTGGCCTGCTTAGAGGCATGTGCACAGGATGCACTGGCCTAGAAGCCTGAGAGTTAACATCGTATCTGTGTTTATACATAAAACTTCTTGAGTGGAATACCTGCATTCTGACGTTTTAGATAATAACCATATTGCATCTCTGTTAATACAGACCAGTATAATGTTTCTCTGTTTGTCAGTGGGACAATCTATGAACTATGCTTTGAAACCATGGGAAATTTCTAAACCATATGACATGAAAAGTATTTCTGAGATATCCTGGATCATCAAGTTAGTAGCAGGGTAGTGGCCCAGAAAAAAATACATTCCAGTTAGAACAGAAATAGGCTTGTTGGTTAGAGGAAAGGTTTGCAGATTTATAGATGGCATAGATCTAACATAGTAAAAAATCTCTGGGAAACTGAAACTCTGCTCTGTCATCTCCCATACAGTTAAGCACAAAGCCCTGATACCTGGAAGAATTAAATACTTGCAATTTTTAAAGCCAACATGTTTTTAAAAAGCATAAATACAGATATTTAAAACTGTGTAATGAGAAAAGCTGGGATATGTACAGCAGTGGATCCATAACTATTATTTATTGTTTTGAAAGATTTTTGTTCCACTAGAGTGGAACCTGGGTGATAAATAGCCCAGAGCTGACCATCAGAAAAAATAACAAAACAAAAATTGCGACTGCCAAGGTACAGCTACCCTGGACATGAGGCTTGGCAGAAATTCTGCAAGTTCATGGCTGACGTTTCACCACAGTGAACTTCTGTTTTCAGCACATTCCTGCTTCTCCACATCTGAGGATAACACCAGCCTTGTGGACAAAGCTGGCCAGAAATTTGGCAATCTGGCTGCAAAGGTTTCTCACTAACAAAGATCAGGATGTATTTCATTGGTGACAAAGATAAGCAGTTGCTGAAAGAGGTCCTTTGGAGATTACCATAATATGTACATCCACATGTAAAGAACTGGGGACAGAGTGCTTATGAGAGATGCAATGTGCAGTCCTCCATATGCCATTTCCAGGAGAAAAGTAAGGCAAGGAAAGGTCACAGTATACTTATACAGGAACTCGTACACTAACTGCAACTGAAAATTTTGCTGCTCTTCTCCTACAAAACTCCACAGCTTAGACATTAAAAGACCACAAGAGGACACTATGGTGCCACTTATCTTCAAAATGTATTTACTGCAAGGAATTTCTGTCTCACTTGTAAAATTACTCATGTAATTTCACTGTATTTGATACATGGAATAGCCATTTCTACAAAGATACCTTAATCTTGTCTTTAGAGACTGAAAAGTTACTAGGTTTTTTCCCCCTTAATCAGATGCTGTAAATTCAAATAAGAACTGGATCAAAGTTTTCTCCAGTAAACTTGTTAAACATTGCAGTAATTTTCAGGGTAGGATTAAGATGCTGGAAAAATACTACTCGGTGGTTTGTTGTCTTTTTTTTTTTTTTTCCTTTTTTCCTTTTTTTAAGGCATCAGTTTTCAGTTCAGTTACATTTTTAGCATGGATAGATTTGTCATGGTCTATTTAATTTTTAATAAAGGGCTCAGAGAAGAAACTGAGCACAGGCCTACACAAGATTCTTTAGATGTTGAGTTTAACTACAGGACAATACTCAGGAAAATTAATCCAAATGGACTTTTCAAAGCTCTATTAAACTTTTTTCCAAATGTTTGTATTCTAGACTAAAGGGATCTTCTTTTTATTTGTCAGACAAAACCTGTATTAGCTTCAGTTTTAATCTTAGCTATTTTATTCTTTATTTTGTTTCTCAGCAACAACCCACAGGGGAACTTGAATTCTTGCTTCCTGGGCTGTGCACTTTTCTTTCATTGCAGAACTGGCAAAAGAAATGCTTTATGAAAACATTAAGACCAGATGCTGAGAAAGGTCTTCAGAGAAAAATACTTACCCATTATGTAGGGGGAAGAATCATCCTAGTGAAGTTTACAAAACAGTCTGGGGAGAAGCAACAGAAACAGAGCAAAATTAAGTGCCCTCTCATTCGAGTTCTGATTCGAAGCAGCAGCATTTCTATTTATTTTAAATTTGCTGACTCATGACAGAAGCAGCTGAACGAAGTCTAATATCTCTCTGAGGTCACAGTTTTAGGGAAGAGAGATGGTTGCTTTTGCTTTGCAAGAAAAAAAATTCACAGGTTGTAATAATTTCTCGAACTGTATAGACATTGGGGAAAGAATTGCCAGATTTGCAATTTGAGTGCCAGCAAGTGAAACAGGCTATGAACAGCTCATCTGGTAATACTGGACCAAGTGCCTGAGAGGTTCTAGCTCAGTCACCAAAGATCCTGGACATCTGAGAAATACAGAAGTGGGACAAAAATGCTTCCCGTTTCTACAAATTTTGTTTTTCCTCTGACATAAATTACATAATGTACTTAATAAATATGAAGATCAGTAAAAGCTTTTCCATTTCTGTTTTCAAAAGATAAAAAAAGGAAAACTATAGGAGCGCCAAACACCCACCACCATCTCAAGTTGTTCTATGTAGATGTAAGTTTTGTAGGTAAGATATCAAGACAAAAATCAAGACCAGATTAAAAGAAAATAGTTCTTGAAACACGGACCCAAGCCTTCCAGAACACTCCAAGAAGGGTTATCCAGCTTCACAGTATGTCCTGAAAACAGTTCAGCAGATCCACTAACATACTGCTCTGGGTCTGCAAGTTAAATCCAACAAATCTTAAGAGCAAATGAAAGCCACTGTTAATGGGAAGAATCTTCCAGTTATTTAATTTTTCGTAGTTTAGACGTTACATTTTCAGATTTGGAAGCATTTTGATCATTTCCATTTGTATAAATTCAGAGAAGAGTGAACAGAGGAGCTTCTGCTTTCAATAGCAAATTGAAGAAATCCAAGCTGTTGCAATCTGACTCTGCTTTTCTACTCCTCCCTTCCAGTAACACTGACATGGTTAACGCAATCACTGACACGATCAGCAGGAAACCCATCACTTGAGGGAGGAAAACAGTTTTCAGCTAGATCAGCTCCCTCAACCAGCTTACCATATAGTTACACAAACACCAGTGCTGTCACAAGGGCCAGGGGAGACAACATGCAGCCAAGAAGCAGGGTAGGACTGCAGCAGCTAAAGTTGACACTGGCATAAAGTGCTATGGCACTGCACCTTACTCCAGAAGGTGATGGAGATGCAATGATACCCGGCTCTTCAAAGTTGATTCTGTGGTGCAGATGCCCACTGAACCTTAAGTTTGAGATCAAACAGAAGTTAATAAACTTATATAGGTGGTTAGACTTAATGCATGATGTTTACTGACCTTGAAACATAGAAATATGCTGGCATATTGCTTGAGCAGCTCAGTGGTATGCAAGAAGGAAAGCAGATGTTAAGCACTAGCACAAGTTCAGTAGTTCACATCCAATGTAAAGCAAGCAAAAGTCCTTCCATGGCCAAACAAGTCACCTACCGAGTA
The DNA here is from genome assembly GCA_013397275.1 of Burhinus bistriatus. Taxonomy (NCBI): domain Eukaryota; kingdom Metazoa; phylum Chordata; class Aves; order Charadriiformes; family Burhinidae; genus Burhinus; species Burhinus bistriatus. The sequence continues at coordinate 193,172 of VYXH01007524.1, forward strand.
GAAGTTAGATGCATGAACTGAACTACTCAGATTTTACATAACAGGTCAGCTGTATACGTTAGACCAGCAATAGACTTTTAGGCTTGGTTTCTAGCATCACCACTTACCTAGATGAGACAACTGAGAATTGAAGTTGTTTATTTCTGTGGATGCGACAGCCCATTAGTCTGGAAAAGGATAGTACTATGGGGAAGGGTGCTGGCATCAACCTTTTAGAATCAAATCAATAGTCTGCATCAATATTATGTCTGCAGTTTTTGGCTGTTCATCTCTCACATGTGAAAGCATGAGCCTTGGATTGTTAAAGATGCCTTGAATTTAGAAAATCACCCTAAAGTAGTACATCAATTTTGAGATTTACAGAAATAGTAATAACTATTTTCAGAGTTCATGTTAGCACAACTCATTATTTAGAAGAGGTAAATAATGACTTGCATTCTTCCATTTGGCAGCCAACAAAGTTGGTATCTCAATTATATCTGATACTTCACTAATACCACTAGCTATAATAGAATCTGTCAGTTGAGCTAGCTTGCATTCCAAATTACCAATGCAAATTGCTCTTATTAATTGGTGCAGGGCAAAGGCATTCAATTTCAGGATGAATCATCCTCTGCATCGGGAGGCTCATTTTATGCTTGAGCTGTTGGAAATGCAGTGTTGTGACTACTACTACTACTACTACAAGCTGCTGTCAGTAGGAATGGAGACACTAGCACTCAGACTGAAGGGTCACTCTAGTTTTTCTGACAGCAGTCACAGCCATTTCTTACATGATTTTACTTTTGAAATGGAATTCTAATGGGATGCCTTTCTACCACGTTGCAAGCTGTGTGATTTTGATTGTTTAAGAAAAATAAACTAACTGCATCTATTAGATAAGCTAGATACCCTGTGCATAATCATTGCATGATGCACAAGATTCCCTTTCTTGCTTCATGATTGGTTTCACACAAGCAGCTTATTTGAAGCTTTCTGAATTAACATTGTAACTAGTAATTGACAAAGGGACTTTTAGATCATACACACCTGGGAGAAATGCTGTGAAGTAGACGTTATCCCAATCTTGGTGCAGGCAACCTGTCTAGTTCCCCATAAGCCTTGTTCTCTATGACTTGACTTGCTTGACCAAGTGATTTGCTGCAGGTAACACTGTCATCATGGACTCATTGCAATGACTGGGTCATCCATGTTCCCTCTCCACAGGCACTTGCTCAGACTTCTCTACAGGTTAGGCAGTATCTGAGTGAAGATGAGGCCCCTGTGATTCTGTGATTCTGACTGCCTACATCCAGGATGCTCTAGGGTTAAACCTACCTGACTTTCTCCTGCCTGCCATGGGGGAGGCTACCTTCCCTGTGAAGATCGGACCCAGAGCCCTAGTGGGACCCTGGCCTTCCTTCTGCAGCAGTTGCATGGTTCTTTCAGGGTTTCCTGGAGTTCTGAACATTTACATTGTTTTGAGAGATTATACCAGTATCTATACACAATTTTAAACAATATTTTATTTAAATTTCATGTAGATGTTTTGCCACAAGGTTACAAACTATTCATTGCACAAAGCAGTTGAACAAATAAGTGCAATACACTATAGGTAAAACAAGGACATAAACTACAAAAATCTATAGTATGGTGGAATCAGTCATATAAAAGCATTCTCAATATCTTATAGAAAAAGAATGTATTTTTAATCCATGCTGTAGTATGGGAAAAAAAGTAGAAATTAGCAGGCAGGAAAGTGACAACACAGTAGAAAGAAAAAGGCTGGAAGGAATAAGGAAGCACCTTACGTTTCAAATATGCAATGAAGTTACTATCACAGTACTAATTCTGTGAAAAGAGACAATGGATGACAGTTTTCCAATGGCTTACGAAGCTATTAGCAGAAGTACTGATGGGAAGAAATTATTCACCTTATTGAATTCATCATTTTACCAGTAAAACAAGTTCTGATGCCAGTCAGGCAGTATCAGGAAGGCAAGATTTCTGAGTCAATGCAGTAATTCCCCATTGTAGATGCATGATGAGGATCGGTGTTTACTGAGAAACTGTTCTTAAAAGCTTGGCTTGCATGCAACTATATTATTCAACATGATTTGTAAAGAATTCAGTAAGTGGCAGTAGTATATTTGGAATGCATTTATCAAGGAGACCACTTTATCAGGAGAATTAATGAAGCTTCATTTTGAAGCAATAAAAGAACAGTCTTCTTCCAGAAACCCTACTTGTATATGGAATGCAGGAATGGATGGCAGGGACAGTCTCAAGTGACTCTAGAAAACAACTGACTTGCTGTTTCCATTCTGTTCATGCTTAGCCTTGTCTTTCAGTTGTTAAATACTTTGTGTGTTTACAAGTCATAGAATACCAGGTTAGAAGGGATATCAAGGATCATCTGGTCCAACCTTTCTTGGCAAAAGCACAGCCTAGACAAGATGGCCCAGCACCCTGTCCAACTGAATCTTAAAAGTGTCCAATGTTGGGGAGTCCACCACTTCCCTGGGGAGATGATTCCAATGGCTGATTGTTCTCACTGTGAAAAATTTTCCTCTTGTGTCCAATTGGAACCTCCCCAAAAGTAACTTGTACCCATTACCCCTCATCTTTTCCATGTGAATCCTTGTAAAAAGGGAGTCTCTATCTTCTTTGTAGGCACCCTTTAAATACTGGAACATGGTCATAAGGTCTCCCTTAAGCCTTCTTTTCTCAAGGCTGAACAAACCCAGTTCTCTCAGCCTTTCCTCATATGGCAGGCTTCCCAGTCTTTTGATCATCTTTGTGGCCCATCTGCTGTCCTCAGATCAATTACAGGACTTTTATTCTATACTAAGGCTAAATTCTGTAAATGTCATATCAGTAAATAAAAGCACATATCATGAGAGAAAAATCACAATTAACAGCAAGTATCATGAGAAGGCATTTACCAGCAAGAACTGGGAAATGACCCTACAAAGATGTAGTACTGCCATCTTACAATTTCATTATGAATCTCTGGATATTTGATTGAAATTCCAGCTTTAAGCTGTATTAGCCTACCAAGAATGGGCCTATCGCAATATATGCTGTTCTGTATAACAGTAGCTTCTAACCTCACATACCTTGTGTCTTTGAAAACATGTTCCAAAGGCTGAAACAGCAGAAGATTTATAATAAAAAGATTTCTTTCTAATCTCATGCCTACGAATCCTTTGACAGTGGTCTGATTTTAGCCAGCTGGAATAAAAATAAAATAATAAAACCTATTATTGATAAGGATCATTGTTTAAATGTGAAATAGATTTCCACAAAGCTGTGGAACATTCTAACACAATTTTTATTTAAATACTTATTTTACACTTCTCAGACTGCAATAAAAATATCAGAACAAGATCTCACCCTCTGAGTAGCCAGAATTCCTTCTTTGTCTTGGCTTATTCTTGCTCCCATCTTCATGAACATGCAGAAAACAGCAGTCCCCAAATGACAGATAAGTATCTACAACATTGCCTGGTCACCTGTACCTGAACGCAAGACACCTACCTCCACCCATCAGGAACTCTCCAGTTGCCCACTGTCCTAATCAGGACTAAGCTATCGACTAATGATGAAAGTTGTATGACTTAACAAGAAGTAATATCTTAAAAAATATTACACAGCTGTCTTAATCATATTCTGTAGTTCCTGTGTGGAGCTGCTGATTCTGGACTCCAGTGTTTATACAAAGTGCCACAATATGGGTACCAAAGCCATGTGTCATGTATTAGAGAATTTATTCATTAGATGTGAATACTTTCCATTAACAATGTTGGTCCTGGTTTAGCCAAGATGACACAGAATTTATCACTTCAAATTCTAAATGCTTTTGCTACAACATTTAAAATCTACATTAACTTTCAAGTATGCAGGTGAATTTATAGAAATTATATAAAAAAAATTTAGCATAGCTTGACATTAAAAAAAAACAAAAAAAGATAACTAGTTGCATTGCAGATTACTCCATATATCTCCCTTTAGACTCTACAGGTCTTATGATTCATAATACAGTATTAGATATGATACAATTACAACTGTCAGACTAAAAGGTTTTGCCACAGAAGGAAATCCAAAGGACCTGGCAGTCTGAAGCTGTTGAGTACGTAGGTCTAGGCGACAGGAATTTTGTACTTCTTCTTGTGGAATTTCACTTTCACCTACATCCATTAGCCCACTAATGTTCCGCACCTAGAAAAATTCAAAAGATTGCCCCTGAAAGCCAGACTGGCACAACAGCAAAAAGCTTTATGCAGCTAGCAAATTCAAAGCTATTTCAAGTGAACCAACTTTTTGTATTGCAAAAAACACATCTGAATGTGTGGAAATCAACATCATTATCCTGATGTTTGCATTCCTATGAAACACTTTCCAGAATTCAGTACAGATACATTACAGGCAAGAGTCACAGGTCTGTCTGTTCTGTGTCTTGGCTCCCTCCACATATGGATGCATTAGCTGGAAAACCTGAAGCAAACAAAATCCTGAGCTTTCTCGCCTGAAGTCAGCTCACAGTCTCAAGAAAGAGCTTCAAACATCTCTAATTTAGAAGGAAAAAAATTGCTAAATCTCACAGATTAGTTGGTTAGGTGTGATGAATTTCAACCGCTTCATAATGGCAGTGTGCCACATGTGCAACAGCATTAGGTATTTTGGCAGATTAACTGGAATGGTACCAAATTCCCTGATTTCTGTTCATTTAACGTACTCCAAAAAGGCAACTGGAAAAAAGATCGCCATGAAACCTGTGTTGTCTATAAGGCTTTGTGTATAATATCTACTTACTTATCCCTGTAAATAAAAACAGTAGGAGGCAAGCAGTTTGCAAGTTTCAACAGAGGCTTTTGAAAAAGTTACCATTTAGGGGGTGCTTAGTCTCATACAGTCTCTCTCCTTGCCTCCTCTCCTCCCTCGTCCTTCTGGATTATCTTCTACCATTTACAGTTAAAGCTCATTATGATCTAGTTGTTATATTTATGGCTTGTTAGTGATCTGGTCATGGCAGGAGCCTTTTGGATAGCAGTCCAATCCCATGACAAGAATTAACTTGATTTGCAGGAGTCAGCATTCCTTACTGCACCAGCGAACAGAGCCAGACTGGGATGCTGGTACGTCCACAGTTTCTCCAAACCATGAAGTGATTCTATTTAGAAATCAGTGATGTGTATTTATCAGATTACCACAGAGAGAAAAAGCTCCAAAGAGCTCTGTCTACCCTCTCTCACTTTCTTTTATTCTGCTAACACTCTCTTGCCATCTTGGTTTCTTTCCCAGCATTCGGAATTACTGCATTAAGTGCTTAAATTCCCTCATAGCTCTCTCATTGAGAATAGAGAAAGAAGAAAAAAAAAAAA
>VYXH01007524.1:198588-252374 GCA_013397275.1 Burhinus bistriatus
AGGCACCAACAGTTCCTCTCTGCCTCTTAGTAAGACTCAAGATTCAGTTTAGTTTTTAATCTTACATTTTCAACTTCCCTGAAGACACGGAGAAAGTTGTCCCTTAAGACCCCTTTCAGTTCAGTTTCATTCCATCCTCTTCTTAGAAGTTCTTCAATCAAAGAAGGGTATTTAGAAACGTCTTCCAATCCTTCAGGGAAACTGTTGGCAAGAGTCACATAAGAACATACAACACAAATCACTGAAAAAATGTAGAAAAAGATTTTTAATCAGTCTTTTGCACATCTTCCCTTTTGGAACGACCTCATTTTGGACACAATTCTTCCTCTTGAGAAGTTAAAAAAAAATTAAGAATTCAACTAACATAAACAGAAGCAGGACTGGGACACAATGAAAGGCTTTTTCTGCACAGAGGATCCCATTAGCAGAACAAAACTGTGTATTCTGGAATGAAGATGCATTTGTGTATAGGTAGAACAGCAACATGGAGGATATTAAAACAAAACAACAGGAAAAAAAAAAGCCCAAACTCATGTATGCATTAATCCACTCTTTATATCTGGCCTTTAGAGTAAGCGGAAACAGCTGCATCACAGATGGAGTTGGTGCAATCCACTTGTGTAACTGAGAACAAGAGGGATCCTGCAAACACACGGTGAGCTAAGGAGTTGCAGGCAATTTTGCGTACTCTGTCGTTTACAAAGTCATTTTTCCAAAGAAAATACAATTGTAATAATAATATTGGTTTGAATTCAGGAGTTTAGGCAGTGAAAAGAAAGCTATTCGGAACCCTCCACTGAAGAAATTACAGTAAGCAAAACTGACCTATGTCTTGTGCTAATTCTTACCAGAATAAAAAGGAATTAGAAGGAAGAAGCTGCAAAACCTGCATTAAACAGCTGTTTTAAATTGTATTTCCATGAGTCTTGGATCTTTTTTTGAGATAACTAATATTTTCTGTTATTTTTCTTTTCTGTGGAGGTGTGGTGATAAGCATAACTCAAGAAATCTGTGCCATTACTTTCTGCCAGGACTTAGGACCTTAACAACTCCACCACCAACTAAACTGATGGTCTTTGTAAAAATGCATGTAATAAAATGTGTCCTTTTGTTGCAAATTGTGTTTTTATTTTGGAGGTTATAGTTTCAGAGCTATGATTAGCTAACTCTCATGGGAGCTGACAAACTGTTTTTGTGGTCCTACTTTACAGACGTGACTCTGACTGTGACTTTTCATACCCAAGCGTGTCTGACCCCAGAAAAAAAAAAAAGAGAGAAGATGAAGATTCAACAGAAAGATAAAAAGCAAAAAAAAAAGGTTTAGGGTTACGCCAGCAAATGCCACCCAATCTGCTTTTATTTCCTGTGCTGTTACACTAGCCCAGGACTGAGCAGGAGAGGTTATGTTGCAGGCTCTTCACCATGCTCTGCTTGCCTCAAACAATTCCCAAGCCCCAAAAGCAGGAGTAGTTTCACAGCCCCAAAACACTTAGGGCTTTCCCCACTAGAAAGTAATAGTGGAGGAAAGAGTTTTACAGCATCTCCCTGAGCTAATCCATTTACCATCTAAAGGCTGAGGCAGCTTTTCTGTCATTCATCTTTGGCTTCTGGAGGAAAGCACCCTCTATGACTGTTTTTGTATGCGCAAACCCCTGCCTAGAACACACAATTGCAGAGCTCACAGGGCATTAGGATCTGTTTCCACATTTGTAGCACTGCTTCATACTGTTCTAAAAAGGAATCATTGTGCCCCTCTTTTATAAAACTTGTTTAGTGCTCATCACAAGACAACTTGCTACAACTCTTTTAGTCTGCCTTCTTTTTTCCCCAGAAAGAATCAAAACCTTCACATGATTTAAGGAGCAGATGACATTGTATATACAATTTTACTAACCGTTCCACTCCATCGTAGTCGCCACCAATTCCTATCGATTCTGAACCTGCAATTTTCTTTATGTGGTCAAAGTGATCTGAAAAAAAATATCAAAGAAAACAATATCTAAGCATATGGCAAGAAGAAATAATACAGTTCAGACATATTGGCACTAGGTGACTGTTCTCCTTAATCATGGATTCTTAATCAAATCCTTTTTAAAAAAAGTCAAAAGACATCCTGATAATACAGGTTAAAATTTAATAATGCATTTCATGTATTCTGGATATTTACTGATGCTTAACTAGATGTCATCTGTTATTAAGCACATCAGGCAGCAATCGTCAAAACAACAGCTACACTGATGAGATGCAAATGAGGAAAAAGACATGATCATAGAATCATAGAATAGTTTGGGTTGGAAGGGACCTTTAAAGGTCATCTAGTCCAACTCCCTTGCAATAAGGAGGGACATCTTCAACTAGGTCAGGTTGCTCTGAGCCCCATCCAACCTGACCTTGAATGTTTCCAGGGATGGAGTATCTACCACCTCTCTGGGCAACATAGGCCAGTGTTTAACCACCCTCATTGTAAAAAATGTCTTCCTTATATCTAGTCTAAATCTTCCCTCTTTTAGTTTAAAACCATTACCCCTTGTACTATCACAACAGGCCCTGCTAAAAAGTTTGTCCCCATCTTTCCTATAAGCCCCCTTTAAGTACTGAAAAGCTACAGTAAGGTCTCCCCAGAGCTTTCTCTTCTCCAGACTGAACAACCCTAACTCCCTCAGCCTGTCCTCATAGCAGAGGTGCTCCAGCCCTCAGATCGTTTTTGTGGTCCTCCTCTGGACCTGCTCCAACAGGTCCATGTCTTTCCTGTGCTGAGGTCTCCAGAGCTAGACGCAGTACTGCAGGTGGGGCCTCCTCAGCGTGGAGTAGAGGGGCAGAATCACCTCCCTCGAATTGCTGGCCACGCTTCTTTTGATGCAGCCCAGGATACGGTTGGCCTTCTGGGCTGTGAGTGCACGTGATCATCACAGCACATTAATTCCCAACAAGTAGCCCACACGTACCAACAGATTTTTCAATGTTTCAGAAAGTAACAACTACTTTGGGATTAATGGTTCTTGGCTCCATTTGGGAGCATCATGTCCTCCAGGTACACACCTTGTACCTCTTGTTATTGTTTAAGGAATATTAGCTCCAAAGTACCTAGAGCTGGGGTAAGGTGTGGAAGGGAATAAACAAGTAGTATAATTAATATGATCTCAAAAATTATGCAGACACCAGGAAATTCATAGAATCCACCCACAAAAACTGCAGTATATTAACTTCAAACCTGCAAGGGTAGAAACATTAACAACTTTTCTTCCACAGGCCAGTACATTTGCATTGAAAGTCACCATGATAATTCCCTTGTTCTTTTTCTGAAAGATATGAAGAGACAGGTGATGAGTCAACACTTGTGTGTCCTGCAAACCTCATGAGCATCTCATATAGATCCTTCTACATCCATCCATTTATGAGCATAAGAACACTCTACAAGTCAAACTCAGATGGCAACACAAGGCTTTGCCTCTCTCTCCTTCACCCTGGATTAATGATATTCTCATGTAGCCTGAATCAGGAGAAGTCCAGTGACTATGTCAAACAAACTCAATCAGAATTTGAAAGTATTTGCAAACACTTCATTTTTGTAGCCAAAGGCAAAACACAGGAAAACAAAGAAAATGTCTCAGAAGTGAACATGTAACTTGCTGCTCAGGGATCTGCTTATAAATCCAATGCAAAGATGAGAGGGTGAAAAGTAAATACTACAACTTCAATGCACAAGTTTGCCTCAGACTAGCCAAACATTGCCATTAAGAAAAAAAAAAAACAACCCAAAAAACAAAAAACCAACCAAATCCAATACAAACAAGCAAACAAAACCTCAAAGAAACAAAGAAAAACCCCAAACCAAAAACCATATCACTCACCAGTTGCTGGAGGAGATCATCAGGAACATTTCTTGAGTGATTACAAATAGAAAATGCCGAGGAATGGCTGAAAATTACTGGTGCTTTTGAGATATTCAGTGCAGCTTTTGCTGTGGAATATGAAGTATGAGATAAATCTATCAGCATACCCAGGCGATTCATCTCCTTTACCACTTCCTAAAACAAATTTACAGACAACAGTGTCAGAATTAAATTTCCTTAAAGGAAACTATTTAGCTGATATATGTAAACAGATAAATAAATTCTGCAGCTGTCAGCTAGTCATTAGCATGCTGTGCCTGTATGGGTTTCTATTTACCTATTAATTTAATAGTAATTTATTCACTCCCTATTAACTAGCACGCCACCACATGCTCAAAACTTACAAAGCTTAGTCAATCTGAAATAAGTACTTTGAACTGTAATTCACATCCCATCCCACTACTTCCACATATTCATTCATACTTCTGATCTATATTAAAACAATTGTTATAATTACATCCAGCACTTTTTTTACCCTAAAGAACATAACAGGGAACTTGGCTTGACTGGGCTTCCAGTAGTTAATTTTTAATGACAAGTTGCTTTTGAAAAGATAAGGCCAGAAGTTATTAGTTGCGTGAGAGATTGCTTAATTTGTAATTCAAAAGAGATCCTTACTTGGCCAAATGCAGTCAGACCAATAACACCAGGATAAAAGTTGTGTATTCCTTTAGATGATGATTCAGACCTTAAAAAGGGGAGTGAGGAGGAGAAACATCATATTATTCTGGAGACTACAATACCAGCAACTGAAACTTCTTATGCTATACACAATAAGAATCATTACCATGTCACATAGCCAAATGTAGGGATAATGAGCTACATAATACATATCTTGTTCACACAGTGCTTTTTATGTTCATAACTGTTTTCTGGACATTATGCCTTCAGGTTCAGGACTGGTGTATGTTTGTGAAGTAATGCAAGACAAGCAGAGAGATGCTTGTCAGAAATTTTCTGATTAAATCATCAGAGAACAAAGATACACTGAAATGTCAGTTACCTGTCATCCTGAAGGCCTGCTTTTCATTCCTCTCTGCACACAATTCCCCTTTCCCTGAGTCAGTACAAGAAGGAATTTTGTCAATCTGGCAAAGAATAGGTGCTAATATTCTGATACAAGAACTAAGTACCCATCTTTGTAGCTGCACACGAGACCTGCACTTTTGAGCTGTCCGGAGAGGACAGCGTTGAAGGCTGCTGACTACTGAGTTCTTACATAGCATTTACCCTATTTTATCTACATCATATGCATTTTTAGTACTTTTTTTGACCTGTTTTGCCCTATGTAACTTTCATAATAAAGCAAAAGGGATAGCAATTTTACTGTCTTCATGTGGTTCACAAGGTTTAAAACTTCCTAAATTGTCAGCATAACAAACACTATGTAACAGATCCTTCAGTCTCCCACTTAACACGTGGCAAGTGATTTACCCCAAAAACCTATCATCCTTAGTTCAGAGTCTTTCATGGGAGAACTCTGTGTCTGAATCCATATTTTCCCCATATTGGAGCTGCCATCACTTTGCATTAGACAGTCACACAAACATATGCACATTAGTTACCAAGGTGTATTGCAGGAATGTGTTAAAGTCATGTAACGAACACCCAGGTCATAATACATCCTCAGTGTTGCCAAACTGCTGTCAATGGAGTGACCACCTTCTATTCCAATCAAACATGCAATCCTTCTACTGTCAGAGATACCTGGAAAGAACAAAGGAAGATAGTTCCAAAGTAATTTCATGACAGATGAGAAGCCAGCACTACTGAGCAACAATCGTTAATACTGACATTTTTGTAGAACAGAAGCTTATGCTAGTGCAAGTTTAAATGGCAAATTTTCTCATGACTGCAGTGGGACAGGACTGTGCACAAGTCAGTTATTGTGGTTCAGTTGAAAAACTGAAGTTAAAGTTACTCTTTAAACCAAGATAACTTGCCTGCTTGCAGCTCTCTATCTTTTACATATACCTCCTGCAATCCCATTTAAAAAAATTCTGTTACAAGAAAGAGCATCACCTTGGGAAGTTGTCACAAATTCAAGCTCTTCATAGCTGTTACACATCCTCTTGACAACATCAATTTGCTCTAAGGTCAGACGCACAGCATCCTTGTTCTGAGCGCTGCAAAGAACATACACTGACCAAAACTGAAAGAGACATTGACAAGTAAACTAGATAACTTGTGTTTCAACTTGGAAACTTTCATTTGCTAATTGTGAAGTTCATGAGCACAGACCAAAATAATTTTCTACATTTTACAAGGGAGTTGCCACTATAGTTTTTCCCCCCAAAAGAGTTATGACGCAAAGCAAGAGCATCCACTCGAGACACGATTAAAGCCTCCTGACACACTCAGCTACTCCAGAGTACACGCAGGAAAGCAGATGTAAGTTTACTTTAATTAATTTATCACAAAACAAACTGCGCTGGTTTTGGTTAAGGGTACCTGTATTATAAAACACAAACTTTCAAAACACAAATGTTATGGAAAAGTGTCTGTAGCTTTTCAGTTTCATTGTTTTTTCTGTTTCAACAGAAAGAGCCAAAACCAAGGCCAGGAGTACTTTTATGATTGGGAAGAGGAGGCGGGAAATGTAAAAATATGCTCTCAGACTCACAACCACGGCAGTACATACCTGAGCTCCCACATAACCAGCCTGAAGTTTTGCAAGGTTTGTGTGTGTCTTGTTGAGTTCTCTTAAGTTGACTCTACTGAGTCTATTTTGGTAAAATATTCTCAGCCGCAGTACAAAGTCATTGTGGCTAGAATTGAAAACAAATAGGGCTTGTGATAGAAATAAGTTGTTCCCCTTCTAACCCAAATGTAATTTCTTCTACTGTTCATAGTCCCTTAGACCATTAATTGCCAATAATCCTCGCAGTAACATATGCTTAGAAGTCTCCCTTCTTTTGCAAAGAAGCTTTATTTCTTAATTAGGACAGCATGAAACTTTTTTTGCTTCTCCCATTTTTATAGCTGTTGTGTTTCTGTATCTATTTTCCTCCCTATTGTTTCTGAAGTAACGGAAGAAGTGAAACCAGCCACCACGCTCCTTAGAAGCCAGTACTTGTGACAGGATAATCAGTGCTGCTTCTGCTAGAATAATCAGTGTTTGTGTTCCTAGGTCAAAATACACTCACCACAGACATCATTTTTTCAAATTGTAAGGGTGCCCTTTCAAGGTATGATGCCTGCTTTCTAGCTCTGCACAGAAGTCATTGCTAATGAAAGATGCCATTAAATTACAGGAAGAACACAAGGATACTATATAAAGGGAAACCATAATTAAGTGGCGAAACCTGACCAGAAAATCACAAATGCATTTAGAATAACCTGATCCTATAGTAAGCACCTTCTGAACCATAACTCCTTCCAGATAAGTCACTGCAACAGTAACTAACTGCTATGTGCTAGTAACAGCCTATGTCTCTACTCATCTAAACACACTTTAGCATCTCCTCCTCACTTGTCAAGATTCACAGAGAGACTTTAGTTGAACATATTTTATATACCCATCTATTAAACGTGTATCTTGCATCAACTCGATAGCTCTCTCTTTCATTGATTTCTCATAGCTGAATGGCACAGTATCAGAGAAGAACATCAACAGCCACAGCAACAACTTTGTTGTATTTCTCTTCATTTCCATTTTCCAGTTTGCTACAGCAAAGAGATACCACAATTATTCGCTGATGACAATGAAACAGCAAAATTTCCAGTCTGCAGAAGTTGTAGGCTTAATAATATAGGCAGAGCCAAAATGCCTCTCCTTCTGGGGTGAATTCTGCAGGAAGAAAGAAAGATAATAATGAACAAAAGGGAAGGTAGTGTCAGAAACTGTAAAACAGCTCCCTTCTCCCAAAGATTTTAAGATCTCTGGCTATTGTGTTTTTGCCTGCATAACCACTCCTTAAACTCTGCTGCTGCTACCAGCTGACTGTAGAAGGGAACCAACTCCTCAGTCAGAGCTGGCAGGGTGAGCCTGATGGACCCTGGACTCACAAAAAGTAGCTCCAAAACCAGCATAACAAGATAGTTTTCTCATTACATTAACTGGTTTGTTCTCATTATTTGGGAAACTTCACCCTGAAATGAACACTGAAACGGTTTTTGAGAAATTCCAAAAATCAGCTTCTTCTGAGTAAACTGTATTGTTAAAACACACAGCATGTCAGAGTATTTTTCAGAAGAAAGCTATTGAAATCCAACACTTTTCCATACCTTAGCAAGGACAATGTGCCAAACTTGAAAGGGTCACTTTATTTCCATTAGGAAATGAGTATGACAACAACTTCAAGAGTAATCCAAACACTCTCTGCTCTTTTTTAAAATATAGTACTCAAACACTTGGACAACAGCCTTTCAGGTGTCAGTCAAAAAGCATTTTTACAAACAGGTTAGAAATACCTCCTGTTATATCTAAAGTAACTATAAGATCTGCTAGGAGGTGAAAATACCTTTGCCAGGTAAAAGGTTGGTTGGTTGTTTTTTTCCCCCACATTCAGAGTTACTGTCAGCATTACCTGTAAAGCTGAGGAACAGTCATCTCCATTCATTGGAATGACATCCTAACTAGATGCATGTGCCCTGTGAATTCTTTCAAATCAAAGAAGTTTGGCTAGAATTCTAATATTGCAGAGCTGATGCTCAAATTTTTCCAAAAGACAGCAACAAAAAAAAAAGTTAACTTTTTTTGTTTTCCACTATGAGTCAGTAAAGTTTACATTTATAAACTTTCTTCTGGCAGCACAAAAGCTTGTTTTTACTAATAAAGGAAGTTGCTTTTATGTATTCCTTGCCTGCAGAGGTAAAAACAAATAGCAAATATCCAAGATATGATAAAATTACAAGGCAATTCACCATGCCTGCAGGCTTTGCTTCTCTTGTCTTTAACCGGATTTTCTAAAGCAACAGGAGGTGGACATAAACCAGGAAATGGTTTCCTGATACAAAGCCATGTATATAAAGTCACAGATATCTCAAGGGAGATCCATAGGCGATGGCGGCATTGGAAGCAAATTCAAGTCAGACTAAGCAGATTACCTATTGATGGCATCCTCTTGTAAACACATTTCTTTCCTCCCCTTATTACAACATTTTGATTATAAAAAATCAAAGCCAAAATAAGAGTAGGCCTGTAACCAGGATATTGAAAAGCAGCACAGTGAAAATCATATTATTAAGATTCTTTTATTTCCAGCCTATATATTAAACTATTTTTCTGTCACCTGCAATACGCAAAATGTAAATCAAAGGAAAAGTTAACTGGCTTATTTGCCCTGCCTACGCCTGATAAAATGTAAATATGTTTGTAATGGAATTATATTTAATAAGCCAGTATAAGTTTAATTAAACTGTGCGATTAAGATGTTTTAAAATAAAAAAAATTAATCCATTTTGCATGTATTTTATCTCTAAATCAAAATAATGCAAAGTTAAAAAAAAATTAAGACATGACCTCTCAACCTGTGTTTAGAAAGGTGCAAACTGATATTCTAAAAAATCCTTTGACAAAAATTCCTAAGGTTCCTCTTTTGTGAAACTGGCTCAGGCCTTTTCCAATTCACAAGATTTGGGAATGCATTAAATTGTGGGACCATCTGGCAGGAAGTACTTTTGAACAGTGGGAACACGCAAGCTTATACAAAAGGGAGTGTAGATAGAGAAGCTGGTTTAAAATCAGCCCTGAAGTCGTCTCAGAAAGAAGCTCTATGACAGCTGAATAAACACAGTAGTATGCAGGCACAAATGAAGATCCAATATAAGTTAGATACCACGGGTGTTGTGGCACTAACTAAAGAAAATTAATAACCCTCACCCCTTAATGTTTCCTACAAGAAAACCATAATGTAAGAAATAGCATAGAGAGTATTTGTGAAGTACAGAGGTCGAATGCTACATAGAGGAAAGCACTCTAGAAACAGATTCATCCTTCAAGGATGCTTAACAGTCTGTGTTCTGATTCATTAACAAACATAACAGAAGCGATTGACTCCAAGTTTCTTCTCCTGTGTACAAAACTTAAGAGTTTTTGGCTAGGCCCTTAGGACAATACGGGAATCAATTTACATCATAAGCCTATGCATCTGGTTTTTCTCACGGGAATGTTTTCCTGCCAGTCCAACTACTTCCCCTGGGGTCAGAATAAGGACCAGACCTTCCAAGACTGGGATGATACTCTGACTGTCCTTCACCAGAGCACAGTTGACTCCCTGGCAACACTTTAATTAGTCCAGGATTCATACTATAGCTGATGGAAGAAGCCCTTATTCCTTTCATGTCTGCACAATAACCAAGGGAACCTTCTGTGTTCTTCTGACATTGACTGATTGGAAGGGAGATTTTTCTGCTTTTATTCATTGCCACAGCTTTATATTTGTATACGGGGAATAACTTATTGGGAGGGTCATTTTCTATCAATTTTTTTTGTAATAATGTCTTTAGCAGAAAAATTCTCATTGGAAACAACTGTGACACGTCAATGCTGAACAAGTTGACATTTGTCAACTTTTGTTTTACTCAAAGAAATTGAATGCTTATAGATTATGTATTTGGGAAAAAATATCTCGGTACAGCGAAATCTATGTTCAAAATATGAGCCCTGTTGTGCTACTATGACATGGTGTTTGATTTCCTTTTTTTACTTGTTTTCAATAAAATCCATTTATGTAAGAGGGCACATTCCAAAAAGGAAAGATAAACAGAATCCTACTGGAACCTTACATGCATTTAAAACTGCAGCAATTTGCTTACAGTTGATTTATTTTAGTTAACCTCATGCAGAAAATTGCAAGGCACTATACAGTGGGGATATAAAGTAAACCACGCCCAACAGTCTGTTGCCAAGCCCCTCTCTCCCAGCCCTGAGGTACATAGAGCAAAGCGCACCATTAGTCCTCATGGGACAAATCCACAGGCAGTCTTATGACACTGCTCCAGGAACTGAAATTCATCTCTTAGGCACTACAGCTGAGTCTCCCAGAGACCAAAAGTCTGTCGCAAAGAAATATGTGTAACACTGCAAGGGACAATGAGCACAAAGAGAAAACTTTCTTCTGACTTTCAGCTCCACTCCAGCTACACAAAACATCACAGGCTTCCAACATACAGACACACACAGTAGGGAAGAGATAAGGAGGGATGTGCAACACACAGCTCTATCTCTTCTTCCACATCACACTTCAGAGCAAAAACGTCTCTTTCCATATCTACCTTTGCATGTCTGACTGAGAGCATGACTGCTTTTCATCCCCACCATACCTCTGCACACAGGATAGGCACAGCGATTTTGAGGCATCAAGCTCAGAAAAGCTATCAGCCTACAGTGCAAAATAAACAATGACAGTCCCTAGAGAGCTGCAGTAGGCACAGAGTGAGTCTTTGCAGACACACACTACAGAAATAAAGCTTTACTACTTCACACTGATTAGCTTTTACTATTGGTTTACATTCTCCAAGCTCTTCATGAACAGCTAGGAAGTTACTATCAATAAAACATGAATGCTGAGAAAGCGTACATTACACTGAGTGTTCCCACATCAGGGAGGACAGAGCTATAATGAAGCAGGACGGCCCTATCTGCCATATAAGGATGCAACAAGGGGGGTTTGCTCTTTTAAAATAGATACATTTTAATGGAAAGTTTCACAGTAAAAAAAGGAAAGTTTTTCTGCATGGTTCTGTCATTTACCATCTTCGGAAGTATTAGCAAGCTGCCTGGCCCCTCTTCTCCTTTCCAGCAGGCAGTCCAGACCTCAGTACAGAAGGTTCAGTAAACAGCTGCTATTTAAGTGCAGCAAATCTCAGTTAGGAATGGCATTTGTTTCATCCCATTTGAAGTCCTTATTTTCCATCTTATTCTTTACTAAAATGTTTCATGACAGCCATTACATTAAGACTTGAATTTGTTGAATTACTAGGCCAAATCCAATATATAAAGTGCAATAAAATAGAGTTCACAGCTCAAGATAGTAACATATCCTGAAAAATGAAGAAGGTTGACCCCCCCCAGCTCCAGTTATGCTGAGAGCTCATGTAGATAATTCTAGCGTAGCCTGAATTAACTACCTCAGATCATGGCAGCAGCTTAGTTGCAGCAGCACAGAAAACACAAGATGATCAGGACCCTAGGTAAAAACCTCCTTGCTGATTGCTGGCAAAAGCATGGATTCTCCCTATTAAATAATAATTAAACATAATTAGTAATACACAAATATTAAACATACTTCTAGGAGAATAACACATGCATCATACTATGAAGTATGTTTTTAAGAAAAGATACCGATCCCTTTGAAATTCACCTGGTCATCAAGACAGTCTTTCAAATCTTCCTCAATTTTTGGTTGAAATTCCTTCTGCCATCACCAGGCCTGAATCATGTCAGGTTTATCTGTTCCCCTGCTTAGAAACCTCCTTAGTGCATTCCCAATACAAGTATTACAATTTTTAATTTCCAACCTGTTATTCCTTCCCTGCCTGTGCAAAGGTGCAATAAAGTGCCACCAAGGAATGAGAAAACATAGTGTTGTTAAATTTATTGCTTAAAACAGGCATAAAAGGGAATAAATACAGTAATGGTTGGAAGGCATTTCAGGATCTCTAGGGAAGAGAAAGGAACAAGCAGGAGAGCTTGTCCCAAACTTCCTGGGAAAGAGGAACCCACTAGGGGCAATACTTCCATATATAGAGATAGTCACTCTTAGCTTTCAGCCTTGAATTTAAGTGCATCTTGGGATATTATACATGCTATCCACCACGCATGTAGACTTGAAGTTTTTCAGATGCAATATAACCTCAGCTGGCCAGACTTCTTTGCAACTGAAGTATAGGAGATACATTGCTTTGTCCTTTAAAACAACTCCAAAACAAATTTTATTATTACAGATAAAAATTATGTTAAAACTCCAGAAATATTTCTCATAACTTCCTTTAAGAAAAGGACAATTACTGAATTACTTTCCTGTTAGGTTCTCATCCTTTACTTCACCATTGTTTTTTCCTGTCCACAGTTTTTAAGACTTTCTGACAAATTCAAATTGCTGAATCTAGTAATTTTGAAGTAAACAAGAGTTCTGCCAATGCTGTGTGGTTTTTTATCTAATTACTAATGATGAGGACTCGTTTCTCAGAAATCCTAGGTTACTGAAATTCTTTTAACTTCAAGACAGATACGCTTTATGTCATAATTTGCTAAAGGGAGAACAAACCAGAACAGCCTGACAACTACTTCTGTAGCACTGTAGCAGACCACCTGTTACCAGGCAAAACTGCGTCCAGCTTAAAAGTGCTGACCTCAGTGGAAGGGCTGGCCAGGAGTGTTTGATGCAGGGAGTCAGCTGGCTTCTTTGTTAATGTTCAGTCTCCTCTTTCTCGTATCTGGCGATACTGCTTTCCTGCAATGCAAACCAGAACCCATTGAATAGCATGTACAGACCTGAGCAAATCACTCCAGGGTTGCCCTCTCCTAATGTACTCTACTGTTTGGATCACAACAGGTTTCAAAGCTATAGACAGCCAAATATATGACAGGAATGTGCTTCCTCCCAGTCACCCCATTTTGGCCCCCTGTCCCATGCTCCTGTCCATTGTTTAACATGTGCTCTTCTCGATGCCAGGGTCAGTGCAAGCCATGCCCTGTCCAGCCCCTGCTCCTGACAGACTCATTCTTTTTGGCAGGGTTTTCCCCAGTTCCAAAATATTTCTAATATCCTGGAAATGTTTGGATACTGCTTTCAAACAACAATCCTACAAAATAGTGAGAGAGACAGACAAAGGCCACAAGGATGAGCATTAACAGCAGAGTTTAACCTTAATGGATGCAGCCTGTGGAAATACTGCTCTCTCAGGAGATAATTAACAGCACAAAAAAGCCTATTTGAGTACTTGTGCCACAGTGGGGTTTACCTGCCTCTCCATCACTACTGTTAAAAAGAGAGCATTTTCAAACACACCATGATAGCTTTTTTTTTTTTTTTTTTTTTTTTTTTTTTTTTTTTTGTGTTGCCCACATTTTTCCAATCTAAAAGAGAGCACTTTGTTTTCTTCTGGTCACAGCATGCAAATGAAAGATTTTGAGAAACAGCAATTACTGGAAATAAAATCATCCTCAAAATCCTTCCTCAGATGGGAGTACAGTCTTAGAAAAGAAGTTTTTCTTCCATAAACATGCATCAGAAATATACATGCATTCTGAGACCTAAAAACTTTAGTGAAACAGCATTTCTACAGATCTGTAAAGGATAGAAAGCAATCACAAGTTGTTTCTTTTCTGCTTTGTGGCAACCGTAACGATTTCCCTTAAACGTCAAAGCACAAATACAGGCTTACCTTTTTTACCACAAATGCAGACTTTATTACCACAGTGAAAAAAAAACCTTGTATCTCTAATCTAGAAAATGTTAAATTTGCTTGTGGCAGCTTAGCATGCAAGTTGTTAAAAAGGAAAGGTCAAAAAATTGCCCAAGCATCAGAATTCTGGCAAGGTGGCATCACAAAGGCAAATTAGGTTACGTAGACATTCTTTGGTTTCAAATTCTTCAAACCAAAATCTGCAACCTGTATCTCTAGAACTCTGCCAGATCCTGACAAAATGACTCTAAAAGGAACACTAAGATTTTATAGCTTATTATGTACTCTGCATCATAGTACAGTATAACTGCTATTCCAGAAATCCACATCATTTGTCAGTTCAAAATGCTTAATGAGAAAGTAGCAAGACTCATTCACACAATAACACTGTTCTGATGCTATAAAAACTGCTACACATTGTAAATTTTGGTCCAAATATTTACTATTAAGTCCATAGAGATTTTCAGGAAGATTTTTAAGCAGAAAATGTACCTACATGTTCTTCAAGTGGTTTGACTGCTAACAGAAATTATATTTATCTATACATTACCAAATCTCCATTCCGTGTATTTGTACAGAAATGCTGTTCTCGGTAGCTACAAGAATTTCCTACAGATGTGCTATACAAAAGTCCTTTCTAGGTTTCATGCAAAATATTCGTTATACTTTGACAGTAGGACTCATTTGCCTTTGAAACTGTTTAGGTAAGAAAAGACACATAAGTATATTATAATTCAGAAATCAGTTATTGCAAATTGAAGGAGTATTGCAAGCACTACACAAAATTCAGAACATGGTATATTAGACACCCCTGTTTAAACAACATTTCAAATACAAAACCCACATAGCTTTTTTCCATGCTGACTGAGCAAAGTTGAAAAGGAGAAGTTGACATGAGATTTATAGCTTTTTCTTGTTTATCTAAAGGATTCTTGGAGCAGGTTACCTTCTTAGGAAAATGCAGCGGAGTTGAAATCCACATTCCACTGTGCTGGATGCAACAGCTAAAGCTTGGCACCAGGTCCTCCTGGCATCAGAGCAGCAACCAAGAAACGTCCTCTGTTTCTTTAGCTCACACGTCACAGGCTTCACACTCAACAGGCATTTGGAGATTGCCTCTTTCAGAGATACAAGGTCTGTGAGAGACCTTTCAGTTCAGCTACCGCCCACCCAGGAACCCACAAGCCTTGTGCTGTGCCGTGTTCAAAATCCGGCGTTTCCTCCCTCTTGTGGCAGGCTGTTTGTGCAGTCCATCATGCATCTGCTAGCTAACATATGATGTGCTTAACACTGCTCTGTTTATATTGTTTTAGAAATAGGTGCCCCTCATCACAGAATAACTTAGGTTGGAAGGGATTTCTAGTGGAATGCCATTTAGTTCAGCCACCTGATCCCAGCTAAGGTAACTTCAAAGTCCGATCAGGTTGCTCAGGCCCTCATCCAGTGGAGGTTTTGATGACTTTGAGGAAAAAAATTATACAACTTTTCCAGGCTCCTGTTCCACTGCTTGCTTATTCATATTGTGATTATTATTTTTTCCTTATCTTCAACTGGAATATCCCTCGCTGCAGTCTGTGATGGTTGCTGACCTGTTCTTGCTGACCTGCTCTAAGAAGAGTCTCTTAGATTTGAAATTACATTAAACAGAGCTACAGGTACGCACCTTTCTGATGACCTAATTTTGCCACATTGACTACACCTAAGTCAGTAAATATATGCCCCTTGTTAGTCTACCTGCTCGATTTTAATTAGGATTTACAATGCCATTGTGTGATATTTGTAAAGGTCAAAACACTCACAAGTTACAGATGACCTTTTCAAAGATACTTACGTCTCTGAACCTACTGGGGCTTGTCACTCCCTTTGTGGGAGCTGACAGTTTGGAAACAAAGAAATATGGGCAAAAACATGATCTTGCAGTTTCACAAGAAGTAAGGTTTGCTTATCTTTTTTTTTTTTTACTTCATACTTTGTACAGAAAACCAAAAGGGCATCATGCTTTTGTTTATGATTCCATTGCAGAGAAATAGCCAAGTCTTACAATCAAACCTCCCACAGAGCTGTTGCACAAGTCACGTCTTAACTGGAACATCTGCCTGTCATCAATCCTCAAGTTCCCACTAACTGGAAAACTAAAACAGAAACCCCCACATCACTTGAAATTCTGCTGCACATTTCTAATTTGGTGAACTTCACTTATAAACATTTACCATCAACTCAAGTGGACTAAAGAACCTAAACAATATGAATTCAGTATCAAAAGAAAAGTGAAATATTTTCTTTAGTTACCCTCTACCTAATCTGAAGCTTGATCCAGGCCAGGTCCATTTTTACACCTATGCCAGGAGACTATGTCCCAAATTCAATTTAAAGCAACAAATAATAGGCTCAGATTCATTTTCCCACTTGTGGTCTAGTTCTAGCTCATGTTTCCTTATTAATTTTCAACTTTTTAAATTCTCATCCTCTTCTTTCAAGGTAAGTAATATCACATAACTATCATTACTTGCAATTTATTTTTCTTATTTTCTCAGTTTTCTGTCCTTGCAAAGTCAAGTTTCATCTCTAATCTGATTTCTACCTAAAACTCTCTGTTTCCACATGCCTCCAACTCCTTGTTCAAGAACAATTTTTGCTAAGCCACTAAGCTCCTGCTTGGACTTTTAACACCTCACCTCTTTGCAGATTCAGAATATAACTGATTTTTTAAAGCTGCTAAAAGCCAAATTCTTCCTTTGGCTCACTGTTAGGTTTCTTCTGGCTTTTTATTCCAATAGCCCTGGATAAGCCTTAGCAGCTGTTTGTGTATAATAATTCTTATGATAAGGCATTTGTGAGGTATGTCCTTCCTGCAGAGTCCATCTGGCAGGACTGTTCTCTCAATAAATATCCTGAGAGCTATCTTCATTGTCCATGATGTTGTTACACAGCTGTCTTTCCCTGATAATAGCTATCCCTATATGTTTATATCACCTTGTATTCACCTCAGACATATTTTGGAGCAAGCTGAGAAGCTATAAAATAACTGCAACACTTACACTCATACCAGCTGCTGTCAGGACACAGAGGGATAACATTACATGTTGGAACTATTTTTCACACTTGGAAGGCTTGTTCCAGCCACAGAGCAGCTTCACTAATTTAAACACTTACACGTCCAAAGTGCTAATGTTTTTACTACCAGCACAGATTAAACCGTAGATTACTACAGCTGGGGAAATAGGGCTTTGCAAATGCAGATGCCTACTGTGGCAGCCATTTTTAACCGCAGCTCGGTTTCTCCATAAAATCCTTACACTCTACCAGCTTGTAGCATCATCTACCCTACATAATAGCACTCCAGCGTTTGGCATGGATATAATTTAGTGTGGGAATATGCTTTAAAACCTCATACAGTGAAATGGCTTAGGGACAAGCCACATTAACGTAGTATTATAAATGCTGCTTATCAAGTATCCAAACTTGCTATCTTACTTCCATGTAAAGATTGCAATCTCCTAAGCCTGTCAGTTTAGCATTTTGTGAGCACAGGCTTTGTGTTTTAATTAGAAACTGTTACAACATGTTAGGAAGAGGAATTCCCATGTATCAAGATTTCTGTTTGCATAAAAATAGCAATACAGGCAGTCTTAATTATTGCAGATTAAATGCCATCTGTTTCTTCTACTGATCTCAGTATTAGTTTCAGGTCCTGAAATGGAGTGAGTTCGCACTTGGAGGAGGGGTGGTTCATTGGTTGTTTTAATCTATTTAAATCAGCATGGTTGCAACATATTTCCTCAGATAAGACCGGTGAGAAATATTAATCTAAGCTTGGGAAATCAAAGAAGTTATGAACCAAGTCAGTAAATACTTCTTTTTCCCATGTTACTCTCTCTTGTGGGTGGCTGAAGCTGCCACCATTTCACGACCCTAGTTTGACCAGCAGCCGTGAAAACAGCTCAGATGATTTCATATACTCTCAGGATACGTAAATACAGAACCACATCAGTTGACGTGATTACCAAATGCAAAAGAAACAGGAAGGAATACAAAGATGAATCTTTCTCTTCACAGATGCCGGTTTTATTTTCCCATGTCCTGAACAGAGAAAAGGCTTCATGAAGCACATCAAGATGTCACAAAAGCTTTGTAGTCACTAGGAAGGAAGGTATAGCTGAATGCTTCCTACAATTGAAAGCAGATAGTGCCATAAGGAAAGCAGATACCTTGTAGGATGAACACAAATGAGTACTACACTGACACCATAGAATAGAATAGAATCACAGAACAGAATCACCTAGGTTGGAAGAGACCTTTGCCAACAACTTTTAATACAAATACCAAAGTTGTTGCAGATTCTCCTGGCTCAATACTCCATTTCCACAGAATTAATTTCCATAGTGTGTTGGAAAGAAAGATGGAGGAAGCAGCTGCAGAAAAAAAGTTGCAATAAGGTTATCTATTCATTTAAATTGTGCTTATTTTAAAATACTAGCAATATTTACAAGTGATAATACCCAGATGGTGAAGCAAACCAAACAAAGCATCTGGTCTCCCTGCTTTCTGTTTGTTTAGCTATACATTTGTTCTACAAAGGTATTAGGTATCCATTTTAATTCTTTTGATTCAAGAAAGGTGAAAGTTTTTGCCACAAAGTGGCAGGATCTTCCCAATTAAAATCATACCTCATTTGTGATTTAATGACAGATTGCTAATTGTCAGGATTATAGACCATTTCTGTGAGCCACGATGCAAATTTGCTTGCTTCAGATGGGTGGTTTTGTGGTGGTTTTGGTTTTGTTTTTTTTTTTTCCTCCAAAACAAGAAAATAAAAAGAAAGATCTTTTAAAAAAGCAATAGAAGAGATCCCAAAACCCTTGTGGACAGCAGAAGTTGTTGCCTCCTCAGTTCAGGAATTGTAACTAAAAAGGCTTCCAGAAACAGTTTAAAAAAAAAAAAAAAGTACTTAGAAAAATTGTTTGCCCGCTCTGGATTGATTCGTATATAAGCAGTCTTTCCTGTCTAAAAGCAGAATTCTCACAGCTCTATTTCTGCCACTTTCCACTCCAATTTTTCAGCAAGAGCAAAGCCATTCATACCTATTTAAAGTAGCAGTTGCCCTTGTGATATTAGGCACCCACAGCCATGCAGGGCAACAAGCTCCACTGAATGCTGTGTTTTCCGCTCAGCACAGGTTTCCGAGAAAAGCCAGTCCTTTTGGTATCAATGAGAAAACCCAATTTAGAGCAAGTCTACTTAGTCAGCTTCATTTCTGCCACCTAATAACAGGTTGGTTTTTTCCTTTGAGTTTCAAAGACTTTGCTTTGTGTTTTGGGCAGATGCCTAAATGTCATCATTGTTGTCTCTGATCTGCAGATGATGCCCAGGTAATCTTTGACCCAGTCCCGAGTCCTCCTTATTCCTTCTTTTCCTTCCTTCACTGGAGCTCATGCCCTGAAGCGTAGCAGCTACGCTGGTTTTGGAGATGTTTTACCCCTGTGCTCATAGCTGACAGGTCTGCTGGTATAAGTTTAAGTGTAGAGCTAGCCTAAACCTTAAAGTGATGTAAACTGACCAACGTTCATGAACGCAACATTGTAAATTACATTTTTGTGCCTTGGCCCAAGCAATATTTGCATTTTTACTGATTTATTTATTTTCCCCACTTGTGTTTACTCTCAGGATTATTCTGGGAAAATGGAAGACCATACAGCTCAGGAAGGACGGGAATGTTTCATCCACTGAAGTCACGCATGCTATGCTGTCAGCAGCAAGAAAGTTACTAGGTGTGACCTTCAGGTTACAGTGTTCACTGGCGCTTAAGACTGTCTCCACAGAATGCTTCAAATCTGTTGTCATATAACAACAGCCAGATTATGGTGGCAGAGAGGATGGTATCTTCTGGATTTTTTTTATTTTTTTTTTTTTAAATATAGTAGAAGAGTATGAGAAAAGTTTCAAGTATTCTGTCTTCCACTGACTTTAAACTTTTTTCCTACATATCTTTGCTTTAGAACTCTTATTGTTTGCTACTTATTCTGCTAAATTATAATTATTATAAATTGTGCTCTCAAGACGTAACAAAATCCCAAAGATCTTTCTGCATAAACATCATTGAAGTTGTCCATAGTATTATTTGTAGATTACAACATTTTGTTAACAAGAATAATTATATTCAGTTTCTGACAAATTCCATTTTAAGTTAGAACAGAGGATATTGCCCTTCTCTTTCCCCTTTTGTCCCAAGCAGTGAGCCAGCTATTTTCAGCAAAATTTTTCAGGTTTGGGAAACAGGCGTTTCCACCAGAAAATTGTAACAAGTAAAAGCTCCCAACCAGCTTTAACCGCAAGACTGTCAGCATTCTCTTGGATATTGGAAGAGTCTAGGATCTACTGATTTTAGTTTTAGTGTCCTCTATATAACACTTAAGCACACATACATACTTTTTTTTTTTAATGTCAATGTAAAATGCAATTCCATGGAGAAAGCCAAGTCAGTTATTCTGTAATATACTAGTGAGCTGGACAGTAAATCAAGAAATTCAGGGTTGGGGTTTTTTTTCCAGTTTAACAAAAATATATTGAGGCAGCCACGGTTTTCTAAAAATCTTTCCAGTTTCAAGTGTCAATCCTGAAATTAATATTCCCAACAAAACAATAGCTTTTGCATTTATACACACAGATACACAGAATAAAGACTAGAACTAATCATTTGGAGGGAAATTCTCATTACGTGAATCCACATCCACTTTCCCACACTTCTTGGGAGGAATCATACTCTGTCCCACTGCTTGTTCTCTCCATCCCACCCATGCCAAACCACTCCAAGTCAGCTCCGGCTTGCCTTTTTGGTAGACGCAAGAATGCGTAAGCTCAGACATCAGTCCTCCTGCCCTGCCTCCTTCCCGCCTCTTCTTCCGAGGAGATCTCACAGACCGTCTCTCAGACTGTGGTCACACGTGTGCATTGGAAAAGCAAGAACTAACTTCAAATGACTTGGGGTCTCTGAAGCTAAGGATTTACCAGAAAGAGCTCAAACGTTTGCGAGCCATTAAAGAGGTCTCACATATGCCTTTCTTGACAAGACTCAGGATTAATGAGAGCAAAATATCAGCAAGGGAGATAGACAAAAAGTAATAAGCCATTTTCTTTCATTTTCAGGAGATGATTCCTTACCAATA
Source organism: Burhinus bistriatus (assembly GCA_013397275.1). Lineage (NCBI taxonomy): Eukaryota > Metazoa > Chordata > Aves > Charadriiformes > Burhinidae > Burhinus > Burhinus bistriatus. Next base: position 219,998 of record VYXH01007524.1, read on the forward strand.
TTCTGAATTTCACGACTGGTTTTCAGCCCTGACAGATGGTGAAAGCAGATGTGTTTTATTTCCTCCTCTCCTGCATAGAGCCTGTTTCAAGCCCCTTCAACAAGTCCAGGGATTATTACTAATCTATGCTTTTTGAAGTGGCCCCAATCCAAAACAAGACCTTCGGATGCTACAATAGTAATGTATGTACCAAGTCACATGCTTAAACACAAGTTACAGGACTATGGAGCAGAACAGCAAGCTAAACATGAACAGGGCTACAGCAAGTCTAACATTGACTGTTACACCTTACTATACCACAACAGAGCTACAAATACAACAGACATCCATTATATGGTAGATTTCCACTGCATTTACACTGAAACGCATTTGTGTTCTTATACCAAGTTTCTAAATAATCAATTGTGTGCTTGTCACTTCATTAGCAATTCCTAAAGGCTTATGCAATTTTTCTTTGCTATGTATCTGCCACCAACTGCACTGGGCACACACAAAAGTAGAGGTTATTTTCCTACTTCAGAAGTATTATGAACCTAAATGTGGCTTGGAAATAAATTCGCAAGTTGTGCCATCTTGTCCAGATCACACTGAAGAAACTGGAAACTAAGTAAAATTTCTCAAAGTCTGTCAAAGGCTTTCAGAGAAATTATTAACTTAAACCTAAAAAAATTGAATTTGCTGCAAGTTCTTTTAAGTTAGCTGCCTCAGAATCTGACATGAAGCACAAGCACGTGCTCTTAAACATCCAGAACTGTGAGCAAATAAGAGATCCTATATATAATATTAATTTTTACTTTTTTTACAGAAGTGTTGTTAAGAGACTTCAACATACTGTTGTTTTGGGATGTCTTTGTTAGATCAGAAAATTTGCCAACTTATGATTCATTGTTTCTGAGGTACTTTATCATCTATACAACATACTGTGATACTTAAGAATAGCTTTCCTTTAATTGAGGAATTTGGCAGTAATCTGAATAAGGTGGCAGATAGAAAATTGCCATGGTTCTACTGGAAAGAGAGTTCCCTTGCAGCTATGAGAGAAAATCACCATAGAAACTTTTTGCTAAGATGACATTAAAGACCAGCATGTACACTTACATCTCTCCTTTTGTAATAAGAAGCATTTTGTGATACGGTCTGGAGTGACTGAGTAAAAGGGCTATCTGCACAGCAAGAGACAAGTACTTACTCAGGAGAATTACTGCAGAATTTTGCTGTGCTCCACAGCTGACCACTTGACAGCGTATATTGTTACAGAAAGAGGAGTATTAGGCAATGAACTGGACAAGTGATATTACCCAACCAGCTACGTAAAATCAAGTTGATATACACAGGAAAAAAGGGTTTGTGAACTGGCCTTAAACTAGTTTATCACTATGAGAAGTTAACTAAGTGTTTTCATGCTGTCATAAAATGATCTGTTTTTCAAATCAGGATGGACCGAGCTCATAAACTCCAGTGAAGTTGTACTATCTTCTCACCTTTCTTCATCTAAACACCAGCAAGTTTGGTATTTAACAAGGGGAGCAGCGCTTCTCCAGGATGATGTTCCGCTTCTAGCTTTCACAACACAAGTATGTCTCCTCAGACTCTGCACTGGGATTTGATTACCCTTTGCGTAGGATTATGTATGTGTTATGTATGTATATATCACATAATCAAGACATCTTGTTCTTCTGTGTAAGGCCAAAATGTGAGACACCACTCTCATCACTTTGACCACACTCAGTTCAAAAAAGAGCTGTGCACAAAACCACAGGAGCACACAGGAAGAGATATGTTGTCTTGAGTCTGATGATACAAGCCAGGACACGTTCCTTATTCTCTACAGAATAAGCAACGAGTATCAACAAGCATCCTGTTTTGAGGTTTATTATGGTTTTTGCATCTTCTTGTCCTAGTTTTACATATACCAGCCAACACTGTATGCCCAGACTTGTCTTTCTATAGCTTTATTCCAATATAATTTCTGTTAGAGCCAAGATCATAATTTGTTACTGGGTTGGTTGTAAATGAATAACAAGCTTTGTTAAACAACTCTACATGCCTTATCAAAAATTAAACTGCAGAATAAAGTCTGCAAACAAAGTGTGGCTACAATGCTTTTGGCTGTTCAAATGGAGTTGTTTTATTTTTATTATAAATTCTAGGTAAGGCAAAAGTAATTTGTAGGGTATTTATAATCAGCAACAGCTGCCATGCATCTACCTGTCCAGTAAGGAAGACATGAAAAAGTCCTGTGAAGGATTCATCCCCACGCTAAGGAGCATCTAACCTGCTGTGTGTTTAACCAGACCTGCCTCACCATGCCTGTGATAGAGCCAGTTTAGGACAGACAGGGAAGTCACCAGTTCTTAGTTCACTTAACTGCTTCAAAAGAGGCTGCCAAAGTGCCTAAAACAAATTCAATGGCATCACACACTTCAGTTTATATAAAGATAACCCAATATTTCCACACTGCTGCTTTTATTCATATGTGCAACAATGATACCTATTACACAGAGGAAAGTCACTGTCTGAATTTTGAATTCTTACAGTTTTCAAGTTGCCATTGCTTCAAGAGTGAAGCTGATGGGACTTAGACTGTTGACTAAGTATCTAGCTAAAGCTGAAAAAATTTCACTGAAGTACTGATTTCATTTCTTAGCAATCGTAATTCATCGGTATGGCAAAAGACCTCTGTGGATATTTTGAGCGTATTCTCAAGTAATTGGAAAGTATTGTTACTGATTCTTTATCACAAGGAAAAGGTTTCACTGAAAGGTTTGAGCCTAACAAATCAAATATAGCTGAACAGTTCAACTTCAGGCTTCCTAGTCAGTTACTTGACTTCAGTATGTTTCTGCCAGTAGTGCTTGAGTTGTACCTCACTTTGAGGAGACACTCACGAGTTCACAGAAAAATGGACTCAAGAGTTCCTGTCACGTATGTATAGTTAACCTAGATAATCTCAAACAACAGAATCAGATCTTGGATTACTGGATCAGACACTGTGGGAATTCAAAGATTTCAAACACAGGTTAAAATGGATTTTGACAAATTACCCTTTATATTACCTAGAGCTCCTGCAATGTAGAGACGCATGCAGGTTATTTATGTTATTCACCAATAATTTTGAATTACATGATTGTTTGTATATAACAACATGGAGCTTAACTAAAAACACTCCGCCATATAACTTTACAGAGTATCTAATCACAAAAGACTGAATCAGCTTAGGCATATTACAACCTTCCCTGACCTAAGCACATACTGCTTACTGCATCTAAAACCTGTACTACAAATTAGTGCAAGTTTCATGTGTCTTACTTTCTATTCCTAGTGAAGAAGTTAAATTAGAATAAGTTGAACACAGCATGAAGTTGAAATGCAAAAAAAGCATTTTGAACACTGAACATTCAAGTCATAGAAGACAGGGAGCAAAAGACATGCTGTTTTTTTCAAAAAATAGTCCCAGCTCACTATAGAGAAAATAGAGATTAAAAAAAAAAAAGGCAAATAAGCTACTTCAGCAGAGCATATGAAGTGTGTTAGAGTTACTGAGAGCCTTAAGCCTTTTACGAGTCTGTGTATTTAAGTTTCCTTCTTTAGCAGATCATAGGTTCTGGCATTGAGAAAAAAAGTCTATCTTAGCATAAAATATGAAACAACATTTCAAGAGGTAAAAGAGCTTGGCAAAGAGATTATTTTCAGTTGTTTTAGTAACTATATCGTAGGCTGCTCAGAGGAAGATCAGACAAAATGTTTCTGCTCCCTTGATCTGCATCAGGTTGAATGTGATCTGTTTATTACCAACATAGTTTTCTATCTTAGAGACTGACTTTACAAGTCATTATAAAACAGCTCTTCAAGGACGAGAAAGGCAAACCTCTGATTTGTTTTGAAGCTTTCTACAGACACACTCTTAAAGACAACTGTTTGAACATGAGCCACATATATCTACAGTTTAGGTGATGCCAAATTATGTACACACAGAAGTAGTAATTCTTTAGAAGTTGTTTGGGATTTTTTTTTTACTATTCTATCTGTTCCATAAGCTTCTGAATAACTACCTTAGCTTTTTCTCATACATCCAAGAAAGTTTTCTAACACTGGATTTTTGTCCTCACCACTACAGGTAACTATTTTCATACAACCTATGTTATTCAAGAAATGAATTGGGTTTTCTTCTGAAATGCACTACCTGCACTCAATGATTGCATATAAGCAAGTCAGGCAGTCAGCATGCAGACTACATATCCTTCGTTCAAAGTACCTTCTAATAAATCAGCCATTTTTTGATTAACAGTCAAAAAAATCAGTTAGAATTTTACCTAAAATTAGTTAACCTGTGGAAACAGTTTAACAGTCTAATCATTTGAGGAAAAAAATACTGATTTCGGATCAGCTCCATGCACATTTTAAAGTGAAATATAACATGGAGAGGGACTTTTTACAAGGGCATGTAGTGATAGGACGAGGGGTAATGGCTTCAAACTGGAAGACGGAAGATTTAGATTAGATCTCAGGAAGAAATTTTTCACTCTGAGGGTGGTGAGGCACTGGAACAGGTTGCCCAGGGAAGTTGTGGAGGCCCCATCCCTGGAGGTTTTCAAGGTCAGGTTGGACGGGCCTTTGAGCAATCTGGTCTAGTAGGAGGTGTCCTGGCCCATGGCAAGGGGATTGGAACTAGATGATCTTGAAGGTCCCTTCCAACCTAAATCATTCTATGATTCTATAAAGTTCTGTCAGATCAGAACATTTCCAGACTTTAGCTTATCATATTTTAGGTTATGTGTTTGCTAGGAAGTAGTGCAGGCCAATAGAAGCCCATTTGGAGAGTGACTGGTACAAGCCACAAGAAACAGGGACAATTAGCAGTCTCAGTTCAGAAGTGCACTTCTGATGCAAATTTGCATAGATACACCCTTATGATCCTCCTGTCCTTACTGGGGATGGAGAGCACAGAACACTTGCTTTGGTTTGTCACAATTTCAGTATTTAGCCTATATTTACATTTAAGAATATGCTTTGTTTTGCCATTGTTACATGGCTGTATACTCCACAAGCTCTTAAATTAGTCAACACTTAAGCAATACAAACAAAGCAGATCCACAGAGCCAGCCAATAGCCCACTCAAACAGTTCCATGATTAAGTCTTACTAAAGAGAAAAACAGTGCAAACTGATCTAAGAGATTAAGAATCAGTTAATAAACCTCCATCTGCTTTAAATCCTGACTGTACCATCTCAATAGTAACATCACAGGGCTCAGAGCAGCTGTGCTAGAAAACAGCTAGAAGACAAAGTGAAAGAACTCTCTTCTCAGTTACGTTCAACCTAAACCCCTTTCATCGGCGAAGAGTTTTACAGCCTAATAAACTGTTCAGATCAAGTTGAAACTCTTCAAAAGAGACTAAGTGATTGATCTTTGGTAATTGTTACTTTAGTTACCTATATGCAGCAGAGTACCCTTTCAGCCAGCTGTTTTATTAAACCAAACCCTTCTGTGCTTTGAAGGCTCTCTCTTGTGCACACACACATGCAGGCTTGTGCCAAATAGGCAGCTATTTACCAAACTCCTGCCCAGCCCTTGAAGACCCACAAGTGAGAGGGAATGGCTCTTTATCACCCCTGAGGTTCCAGTTTAGTTCACATACTGACATATCACATTAACAATTTCAGACTCCTCAGATGTTTCTGTCTTTTCATATCATACAGTGTTTGACATTTTCATGGTTAGAGTGAGATTCCAATCCTCCACCCAAGAGACTCAAACCTTACAGCTCACAAAAGTTGAAAGGATTTACTTATTCATTATGCTGACTTTTTAACCCTAAAATTCATGAAGCAGAGAAGTTACACTTCAGAACCCCCTCTTTCCTCCACAAAGTGCCTAGCTTGAACAGTCAATTATTTTTTCTTCTGGCCCTGTGATGTTTTTACTCTCTGCAGCACTTCATCATAGTTCCTACGCAAACAAGACTACCCTGTACAGCTTGGCTTGTGGCCTGAGGATGCAGGTTTCATTTCCTTTAGGAAAGGGATTTGTGGGGTTGGAAAGGAATTGAATCTGGGCTCCCATTTTTTGGGTCAATATATGCAGAGCAGGCAGCAGGACCTCCTGTCCCTCTTGGGGTCATACTTCAAGAGGAATGGACATTGCACCTTCTCTCACCAGGGCATAACCAAGCTCAGGATCACAATTGGAGAGGGCTGTTACAATCCAAGTACCTGCTTGTTTCCTAGTAGCTGCATCTAGATAGCTCATTACTCAGCCTAAAGGGTTTTTCAGCCCAAGTCACCCTTCTGAAGAGCACAGTATACAAAGACAGATGCCAAACTCAAAGCCACAAACTGGATTTTTGGGGCTGGATGCCTGTTTGTTTTCCTTTAAATGGATCTGCATCTGAGATGTAACCAACATTCTCCAGAGAGAGAGAGAAGTGTGACAGTAAGATGCTTGCTCGCTGTTATGCTTGAGTGCCCTCCTTCCACTCAAAAGTCAAGAGGCTTAGAGAGCTAATGCACAGGTATCAAAATGCTGAACCATGACTATCAAAACAGTAAAAGTGATTTGCAAAATACCTGATATTCAGTGTAATTAGGAGATGAAGCGCCATTAGCAATCAGAAAATAGACGAATTAATTTGTACCTACACAGACTAAAAATGTTACCATTTAAATACTACCATCCAAAGTTTTGGGTTTTTTCACCCTACCTTCTTCATAGGGCTGACATTCTCCCTCTCTTCTCCTTACTGTGGGACTGCCCATTTATCCATAGAGGTCAAGCGCTGTTCTCTCTCAACAAGACACCTCTGATGCCTGTTTAGTCAGGGACTTAGCATGTGAGTCCAATGCTTTCATTTAGCCCAAAATCAACTCAAAGGCAACAGCATCTGGCTTCCAGTTCAGTCTTGATCAAGATGACATCTGTCAGACTTCTACCTTTTTTTGCTCCCGCAGAGAATATTCAGTTTCCTTTTCCTACATCCTCTTATGTTTAAATGTTTGTTGTCTTCATCCAGGAAGCAACAGAGTTTTTAAAGAACAGCAGAATTTGGTAGAGATAAGATATTTCATGCAGCTCAATCCACAGTGCATTAACTGTTTCTGGTTTTCAGGTGAAACATCACAATGTGGATGCTCCCAGCAAATCAGACATTACAGGTTCACTTGCTATTTGTGCTCCTGCACTCAGTAAAGTGACTTGATGTTCTTCTCCTAGTTGGACTAATGAATATGGCTTATGGCAAGTACTTTGTCTCAGCATGGTCAGTTCCCTTCCAACTGCATTTGGGCTGTGAATTCTCGAGGACAGGGGATTTCTCCCTGTCAAAACCACACCATCTAAAGCAGTTGAGAAGTGGCAGAAAGAGGGGAACAGAAGAAGGAATCTTTACCTTTTTTGGAGCTTTTGAATGCCACAGTAAGCACGGTTTCAGGATAAGTTTTCAGCAAACCATGTAAATTACCGCTGGAAATTATTTCCTCCCAAGTAAGACCAGCCAGGAATACTCCCACACCAGCGAGCCTCCATTTGAAGTCAGATTTGTAGCATCTCCGTTCCCTAGTAAAAGCAAGTTGAGTTTTTGCACCTAGTTTACTGGATGTCTAATTCAGCAGGTCACTGCCACTTTCCATCCAGAATACTTACCTCTCGTCCTACTCCCCCAGTTATAATACTCTCACTGAAATCTGAAAACAAACCTGGAGCAGTCCAGGGGGTGGGGTTTTTTTGTTTTTTGTTTGTTTGTTTGTTTAAATTTGAATAGGACTCTGAAGATGGAGAGGAAAGCTGGTAATGTCCCTTCTGTAAGAATTTGTAGATATTTGAAAAATGTTTTTACAAAATCTAAACAATCTTACGATCTGTCCCTCCTCCAGCTAGAACTGTGCTGTCCTCTGCCCATTTTCTGCTTAGTGTGCCATGGAATCTTTTAGATCTGCAAAGCTGTGTTTGCTCTGCAGGTAACACATGCATGCAAGTCTCAAATTCCTGCATGCATTGTCTCAAATCACCTGCAGTAGAAACCAGGCGTGCTGCAGTTTTTATTATTTTGCCCAAACCCACTAAAAGAAAAAAATGCATGCTTTCATTTGCTGTGATTGCTACAGGTGCTTCTTGAATAATACTTCTTGGTATGACTGCCCACTAAAGAAAAGGGGGAAAAAAACAAAATCCAAACAGATCTAGAATACAGAAATAGCTATTGAAATCACTTTCAACAGCCTTCTCTAAAACGTTACATGAAGTTCTATGAATAGTATTACAAGAAGTAACCTTACAGGCATCAAGTATTATCACAAAAGGAAAAGCAAGCATATTTAAGTTTCATGATTTAAGGGTGTGTACATGTACAAGGATGAGAGGAAAACAACAGCACAGAGAGTTAATTACTGAGCGGCGGGACTGTATGTTTGAGGGAAAGAAAGGCCAAGCACCACCACAGGAGCTGTCTGAAAGCAGGGAAGGAGATGAAATTCCAGTAGATGGCACTCAAATCTGCAGCACAACCTCAGAGCTTGAAGGGTTCCTGCAAGTGGTGCATTGCAAGCAGCTGTCCGCAAGCTGAGGCCAGAAATCCCAGCAAACCGACAGAAGATTTAGGGGACTGAAGACTTAATGGTGTCTGAGGTGCTGTGCCACAGCACGCGAGGCAGCCGGGCCGCAGAAGACTGAGAGCTGCAGGTGGCATCCAGGTAGTTGGTCCAGCCACAGTGATCTGCTCACTGGCATGCAACAAGAGTAGATGTATTTTCCACTGCAACTTTCACTCCCTAGCCACTTCCCACCTCACCCCATAACTAGCCTCAAAACTATATAGGCAGAAACAAGGAATCTAGTTTCGTAAGAGATTTTAAATGAGTATATCAGAGCAGGCTAAGGAATGCAGCACTATCACCTCTCTCAACAAAAGCTTAGAGACAAGCCACAAGCCAGCGCAATTCTCAGTCACTGAACTTTGTTTCAAAAGTTAAGTGGCTCCCTCCAGTCTAACCCCCACACCCACAGGAGCCACTGGCGGGCCACTGACCAAGTGCCTAGACTTGTAACCACTAAAAATCAAGATGTGTACTGTTCTATGCAAGAAGCTGTCCTGCATGCATAAATCACCGTGTGCAGGTACTGTTAGTGTTCACCTAAACTTTTTTTCCCCCCTTACTGCCTGTAGAGTTCACAGAATCCCTTAAGAAATATGAGGAAACAGATCATTACAACCAAGTTACTTTGTGCCTTCTAAAACACATGTACTGTTTCTATAAGTAAGCATCAAAACCCCAATAACTAAGCCATTAATCCTTAATAAAACCTTTTTTTTTTTTTTTTTTTTTTCCAAATCTGTATCTCTGCTCTCTGGCAGGGAATATTACAGCTGCTCACAGCTACCAAGACTGAACCTTTCCTTTTCCATTGCAGATGCTCTTGACACCACTGGGCTGAACCTGAAACTTTACAGCTGGATCAAAAAGATCTATGAATATTCAGGCACTAAGGAATTTGGGCAGTTATCCAAGAAGTGGCAGGACCCAGCTGCTGAACCTAAGGCTCTCCCAGTTTTTTGTGCTGAAAACACAATTACCCAGATTGTTTTATGCTCTAATGTAAGCACATTAAAGACTATGAAACAAAAAAATCCTGCTCTGTTGATAAAAAACATATTTTAGCCTTTTTCCTCCTCGTGAAGCCAGTTCCAATACTGTTCCTCACAGAAGCACACACACTATCACTCAGCAGCTGCTGTTCAACCCATCCCTTTGGATGAGAACTTGCTTTTGCTCTGGTCTTCCTCTCCTTGTGAGTAGTAATGTATGGGGACAGAGCTAATCAGGGGTTATTTTCTGAAGGGCTCAGGTCACAGACAGCATTTGTTCTCACTGCCGCAGCTCCAAGCGGAGCTGTGAGAGCAGGTACGACAGCCGCAGATCCAGGGACTGGCGTGGGAGGGATCCAGAAGAGGAGGGGCGTGAGGGAGCTGAGCTGCAGCCGCTTTGCCTCTGCTCCAGGCTCCCAGGGCAGCTTCATCCTCAGCCCTTCTGGCACGGACTTTTCTTCTGCCACAAGAGCTTCTCCAGCAGCAACTGCCAAACCTGCAGATACCTCAGAAAATTCCTCAACCCCCTTTTTCACCAGGTCGTAGAAGAATCTGCATGAGAGACAGACAGAGCTTAGAAGAATCTTCTGAAGAAAATTGCTCCCCAAAGGAAAGACACAGACCATTGGAAAACCCAAGCGTTCAACCTCTGGCCCCCACTAACAAACACAGATCAGCCAGATCGCAGTCAGGGCTACAGCGACTGCTCCCTACCTTCCAAGTAGCCTGGCTTCATGGAGGTGCAGGAAGACAACTTTGTGCTTTCCCTCGAAGCCAACGCCAGCAAGTGCAGCCTTGAGACTAATCAAACACGGGCGCCAATGTGCTGGTCAGGAGCAACCAGGGGTGGCCCGGAGGTGGTGATTGTACCAGTGCTTTTTGGGTTGATTTTCCTCCTGGGAATGGTGGGAAACACATTGGTGTTTGTTGTTTTGGGGCGCCTCCAGCCTGGGGGACGCCCATCACGCAGCGCTACCAACATCTTCATCCTCAACTTGAGCATTGCAGACTTCTCCTTTCTGGTCTTCTGTGTCCCCTTCCAGGCCACCATCTACTCCCTGCCAGAGTGGATCTTTGGTGCCTTCTTTTGCAAGTGGGTTCACTACTTGGCCATGGCAACAATGCTAGTCAGCATCTTTACTCTGGTGGCTATGTCTGTGGACAGATACATTGCTGTGGTCCATGCCAAGCGTTCACCCTGCATCCGCAGCAAGCGCAATGCTGCCCTCGGCGTGGGTGTCATTTGGCTACTGTCTCTACTCATTGCCATCCCTGTAGCCCAGCACCAGGCCCTCATGAGTGGTCATCAGCAAGCACCCAACAGCTCCTTCTGCTGGGAGCACTGGGCAGATGGTTCAACAGCCAAGCAGATGTACAAGATTACCATCCTGCTGGTGGGATACCTCCTGCCCCTGGTGCTCATCACCTGCTGCTATGCCAAGGTGGGTGAGAGGGACACGAGTAATGTTTAAATGGAGGGAAAGATCACTCCCAGACTCTTGGTGGCTTGGATGTGTACACTCAAGCTACGCACCAAACAAATAAGAGATCCAATTCTTTCCATATTCTCTCCTGGTATAGAATACTTCTCTGAAGCAGGGGGAGGGAAGGAAAACAGAGAATGAAATTACACCAGCTCACAAAAAAGATTACAACTGCTAAGTTGACACCTAGTCTGACACCCAAATCCCCTAAAGATTCTTGCTGGTTTTCCTATTTTTCAGTTTGTTCCCTCTTGATAATAAATGTTTGTTCCTGGCAAGAAGGAAAACCCATGGAGGGAGAAACTATGCAGAGAGTGTACAGAAACAGTATTAAAGACATCACTCTGATTTCCTTCTTTTTTTTTTTTTTTTTTTTTTTTTTTTAATGACAGAAAGCTCAGACACTGTGCCTTGCAAAGTCTTGCAAAAAGAGATCTTAGAATCAGAGTTTTATTCAGCAAGAAATCTCATCCTTTCTTCTTGTGGATTGCTATCACTTAAATTTTTGGTTTCCCCTTACTGATCTTTAGCATGTTTAAGACTGATAGTAAGTCTATGAGCTGTGCTAGCATGCAGAATAAGTTTTCTGTGAATTTTGAATTAATAACCTATTGTGCAGGGACTGAACTGGACTTCCTTGTCACTAGTCAGTTGCAGGTCCACCGTCTTGGAAAAAAATGTTTTCCTAGAGTTTAAGTTCATGTTTGTTTAATCAAAAATACATTACTTTCAATACTAATCTGTTCTGCTATCAACAGTGCTGACAGGACAATGCACTTAGATGTAAGCTAAAAATCTCTAAACCTCACGCCTTGCTTGTCACAACAGAAAAAAGCCACTAGAGCTCTTAACTCCTGTCATTGTAGCTCCCGCTGTTTGTCCCCTCACTGCCCTAGGTGAGACAGCAGCAACTGGAAGGTGAGCTGCATTTAATAGAGGTGGGGTTTTTGTTCCTTAATTGCTTTAGAAAATTTAGTCTGTTAGCTCCAAAGGCCAAAATATAAACATTGCCAGGTTACTGCCATGCTGTAATCAGGTTTCAAAAGCTTGATCTAGAAGTTGTTAACTGAGAATTTCCCTACAGTGCTCTAAAATTTTTTATGACTCTGCCTCTGAAAGGGGAACCCACTCTAACTGCCCCATTTGTTAGTGCTACGTTCAGGAGCAGCAGGACAGTGATACCAGGGTACAATACTGGCAGCCTACTGTCTGCTTTTGCATATAATCAACCTAGAGAATAAATGCAGATAATCTGAGACACAATCTAAAATTCAAAATCCATGTAAAGACTCCTGTGGATTTCAGCATAGTGCCAGCTGAGGTCTTAATATATGCTGAACTACATCTTCTGGAAGCATAGCAGTTTTAATGTTTTTTCCAAACCTTGTTTCTTGAAGGAGAAAGAAATGTGGAGGTCTTAGAATCAGAAGTCTCAAAGTGTCAAATTCAACTTTAGTTGAAGTCATGCTAGAACAATCCTTTTAATTTTTGGTGCTTGTATGAGAAGTTCAAATACTAATGTACACAATTCAATTTCCCATTCAATATATTGCTCCTTTTCCCCCCGCAAGGTTTTATATCATCTCCATACGAAAGTAAAGAACATTTCCAAGAAGTCAGAGAGATCAAAGAAGAAGGTAAATATCTTTGGTTTAATCTGTAAACTGACTATAATATAATATAATATATATGTCAGGTTTTTAAAATAACCAGTAGCCTTCTCAAGCTCCATCTGGATACTGAAGTGTCATTTCATGTACTAGTCTTTCAGCTGAGGTTCAGAATTCATGTTGACAGTTTGTTATGTCTTTCTAGACACGGTACATAATGATGCCATTATTGAAATGTTATATTGATCTCTATATACAGGGCTGCTGGACTGCCTTTTGATCTATTGTGCTATAATAGAATACCACAAATACTATATTTTTACATTGGCAGCCAGTAAGATACTCAGACTATAAAAATATGTATGTGTTTTGAGTATGTCTCAGCAAGCTAAAATACATGAAAAACCCTAAAACTGAAGTACGTCAGATTTGCTGCAGTTTGCATTTAAGATCTTTCTTAAGATTTGCATCTAAGTAGGTGGTGGATTCAGATCCTGGTTTGATCCCTTTGCAAGCCAAAGAACAGGGTTATCCTTGGCTCAAGCTGTATGAAATAAGAAGAATTGCAAGTATTTACTGAGAAACATGTTAAGGATAGAAATTATTTTCTTCTGTCTAAGAATCTTAGAGTGAATAAGGCATAATTAATAGAAGTTTTCAGGTAGCAAAACTCACTGACTTCAGTGATGCAACATCAGATTTACCTGACATGAAAGGGGAAAATGCTATTTCAATTAGGAATGTTATAATTGTTGAATGTGCAGCGATAAGTGAAACTATAGACTATGTGGCTAGTCAAAGACAGCAAGTAATGGAGTACTATCATTAGCTGCTGATAGGACAGTCAGGTCACAGTCTGTGCCAGCAACTGTACAACCCAAATGAGCAGTGTGCGTGCCTCTGAGCAGATGTGACAACCAGTGGAGATGACTAGGGAATGCTTTGATTTGCTCTCAGCCAATGCACTGGCCAGTTTCAGCTGCTACCTGCCACATTAGAGCAGCCCTACAAGATGTTACCATGTTGCTGTCTATGACAAAAATGAGAGTCATAACAGCAAACATGGCCATTTGATTGAAAAGGGTACAAGACACGGAAATCGAAGCTTTTACGTGACTCCAGCAAAAAAAGACAAACACTGGTACCACAGCTGCAGCAAGCTACACGTGTTTTGAAACACAGAATGACTTCTGGGCATGACAAGTTGCATCCAGTGATTTATTCACTAGCATTACAGGATCCCCCTGGTAAATCTAGATCACTCACAAGATGAAGAATTAAAGATACTAGATTTTCAGCATGCTGCAGCTATACCTCATGATAACCTGAACCCGTACCTCTATTGGTTTCTCTTTTGCCAAAGAGACTTACTGTAATGGAGACAAAAAGGTATATCCCTAAACATAACATAGCCATCTGTTCCTTATCTCAGAAAGAAATCAATCTTAGTAAGTTAATGGTTTGTATGCAGCTAAGGTATCACAGAAAAATGTACCGTTCTCATCAACATAGATGTCTTCATTATCAACCTATTCAGGAAAAAGCAGAGGTACTTTAGGAGGTTAGCTGTGCAATTTAGCAGATATGGTAGCATCTGAAACAAAACTCAATATTATTTTTGTATTAAAAACCCTTATCTTTCAGGTGTGTCCTCTGCAATATTGTGCTACAGTTTTAATGGTCTGGTCTGTGCTGCTTCTAGTTGATTTAGAGCTGTTACAGAGATTTTGCCAGTTCTTTATGTCTCTGAATGGTAACCAAATTTAACTATAGATTATATTTAGTTGCTACTCCTTCATTACATTCCCTAACATACACTGAGTTTTGTGGTAATATACTTATGAGTATCAGTTTGTAATTGGTCTTGCATCTACACAGCCTGTAAAGATAGAACTCAACTGGTATTTGCAATATTATCTCACAATACAACATGACTACAGAAGTTATAATACAGCGCACACAATATTTCCTTGATGGGAGTTACTTTCCCTTTTCCCTTAGAGTGTTTTTGATCATGTTTTCTGTGTTCAGTTGCTGAGTTCACAAAGTAAGCATAAAGCCTCACAAATACCACTTTTTTTTCATCTGCTTGTTCCTGAACCTTATTGAGATTAATGTTATTAGTTCAGCTCATCTAATTTCAAGTAGGTTCTGATAAACATTCTTTTAATCACCTTTTCTAAGGCAATAAATTATGCAAGAATTAGCTGCTATGTATTGCCTGCTGCAGGAACACCACCAGATCTAGATGAATGAGCCTACGTTGAAGAACACCCTGTCTTATTTTGCCTAGTGACTTTCTGTTGAACGCTGATGCTGCCACAGATATACTGTGAATTAAAATTTGAGAACCAAGAGTATTATTTCTGGGCAGATAGTGCAAACTACAAGCAAAAAGCATGGTCAGAGTTTTATGTGCTTAACAACTACTATGACAAAAGGCAACCAAGATCTGTTGAGGATTTATGTAAAATACAGCAAATAAACTGCTAAGAAGCACTGTTGTTTTGCATAAAATAATTTCATGGCTTCACAAGTTTGAGAAGTTGCTTTAGGTCTCAAAATCACCAACAAATCCCTAAGCAGTTCAGTTGGTTTAAATTCCTATCCTGTCTTTCCTTATCTATATATAGAATCATAGAAGAATCCTAGAATCACTTAGGTTGGAAAAGACCTGTGAGATCATATGAAAGGCACACTATCCATTTCTTTTCTATATTTGAAGAGAATGCTACCCACAGCTGAAAATTACTACTGTCATTTTCCCATAAAACAGTAAGTTACAGAATTTCATTTATGACACTAATTTTTTCTAATGTATCTGTTTGTATTGTTTTCAGATTTGACCTGTAGAGTTAGATGAAAAAACAGCTCTACAGTTTCTTCAGTTTTGGGTTTCCTGATTAGATATGGCTGAGAGGACCAATCTTAAAAAAAATACCTTTGACTTCACCTGTTCAAACAAGTTAATGGTACAGCACTTCGTCCTCCCTCCCCTTAAGTATTCCCCTGGCCATAATTCTGGAATGCCCGGTAGCAACTCTTGTTCCACTTGGCACAGTTAGGCCTAGTTAAATAGATGATCCTTTCAGATGATAAAAAAAAAAAAAAAAAAAGCAAATACATTCGTCTCTACACACATACACACATCATCTTCCACAATTTGTCTCCTTCCAGCACTTTCTGTGTAGAAATTGCTGACCTAGCCTTTCTGCAGGCCAAACAGCATCTTTAGTTTATCTATTTTATTTTTTTGTTTCAACTGCTTTTCTTAGCACTTTATAAGGAGTCTTTCTTGGGTAGGTTGCAGACACACTCAATTCCTGCATGTGCTTTCAAGGTATACTTGAAACACATGGAGTGTCAATCATTTCAAGCAGATCTTCTTAAGAACACTTCACATTAGAGCCTAATAAGAAATCTGTATGTGTGTGTCAGTTCTGTTAAATTAGCTTCCTTCATATGTCCTTAATTGGTCTATTAGTGACAAGTAGTTTTGTTTGGTTTTAATTCATAAACTTCATCAGAGATTAAGTGAACAGCTTTTGCTTATTTTGCTCAGAGATGTTTGACAAATGAATCTCGCTCCATGTTTGAAAGGTTAATTTAGCATATACAGAACATCTAGCTTGTTCTGAAATAGATGTGTGACTTCAGTGGCTAAACCCTAATTGCCTTGATCTATCAAAAGAAAGTGTAACATAACAGCAAAGTATTCCAATATGAGGTGATAAAATTACCTGATTCACATCCTTTAATTCACAGTGTGTATCTTGACCACACTGACAGGGGAAACAAAGTGTCACACTGGTACAAAAGAGTACAGTCTGGAACTATGACCACTCAGTTCCTACTTCATTCTTATGACTTCAAGAAAGCAGGACTCTTGAGCTATTATCATCCTCCCATCCCTAAGGGAAGGGGTTTTGGATTTGCTCTCTTTTTTTCCCTAGGGTGTTTTTTGGTTTTGTTTTTTTTTTGTCTGTTTGGTTTGTGGATTTGGAGTTGATTTGGTTTTTCCGTTCTTTTTTTTTTTTTTTAAACAGGTAAGTAGTAAATTTTGCAAACAGCTATTTGTTCAGATCTCACTACATTCATGTGGGCTACATACGTGAGTAAAGGTCTCAAAAGAATCAAATTGCAGACTCAGTGTCCTCGTTGAACAAGATTTTCCAGTGAAATGATTGCCTACATTACCACTGCAAACAGTTTGTTTTGCCATTCAGAATTCCAGAAACTATAATATCTCTTCTGCTTTGTGCTATATAGACTCCTCAAGATATAACTCTTCCAAGACAAAACATAGTTAAGATGTAAAGCAAATGCCACAGAGCTTAGGGAAGGGACTTCTCATACACAGCATTCCATATGCTGGCTGAAAACACATTGCTATTATTCTCCATTATAGGCTGCTTCTAAAAAAACCAGTAGTATCAGGTAAGATTTTTAAAAATACCATGACCTACTTCTGGATCTATAGTTTTCATTGACCTTGTTGGAGTCGTAGTATAATACCACTCCCTCCACCCCTAAATCCTGTAAACACTGATAACAAGCAAAAGAGACATCATCCTGATTCACACAGTTTGAGGCACAGAACACAGAAATACATGCAGTAAGGAAGTATTACAGGAACAAATCCAAATTCAAGCCACTTGAAAGGTCATAGAGGAGCCGGTATTTTATCTGTTGTTGGTACATCCTGTGAATCTCGAAATAACGTGAATCTGGATAAGGCCAATATTTACAGAACAAGTGAAAGAGACTGCTAGATGCAGACCTAGGGTAGTTTCTAAAGAGATGATGATAGCATGGCCAAATGAACAGTCCCAGTGTTGTGCAAGTATATGCCTGACTTTCCTAGTTGCATTGTTGTAGCAAAGAAAGCAAAATAATACTGGATTTAACTGAATCTGAGCATGTGAGGGATCTTACTGGAGCCCAGATAGTTGGTAATGTAGCTCAATCTCTCCCTTTAAAGATTATATTGTAACAGTAATCTGTATCAATGCCTTAAAAAAAAAAAAAAAGCAAGCTCTTTTTTTTCCCAAGTAATTGAAAACTGCAGAAACAAAGCTTAATGAACTACAAGACTAGAAGACTGTTATTCCAAGAACTGTCTTGCTCATTTTCTCTACAATGTCTTTCTGCCTTTTCCTGACACAGCATGGTTTTCCAGTGCTTCCCCACAAAGCACTGTGCTCAGCCTTCTGTACAGGCTTACCTGGTGCGCACTGTCTACACCCAGCAGAGGAACACCAGCTGCCCACGGACTGAGCAGAGCTGCACATGCAGACAAGTGTGCCTACTGTCTGTTATCCGAGCACTGAAACAAAAACCCAGTTAAAAGTTAAAATGATTGTATGTTTTTTAGCTATCTGCAAAATTAAGAGGAACTCTGACACATACACCTGAAACAGTGGCACTGCCACCCAATTTCCCCTCAAGGGAGCCTTGTCAAAAAGTTCCCAGTGCACACTGGTATAATGAAGCATCTTCTTTACATAAGTCTTAAATGCCAGGATTTATTTCAGCAGGATCTGAAGACTCTGCTGTTGTCTCCCAGACAACACTTCCATAAGATATACCTGAGGTTCCAGCGTGGATTTCATTCTGTGCATAGTGTTTGCAAAGTCACCTTTCCCTTCTCTTCCATTATTTGTGATCTTTCTGCTGTCTATCATTGTCCCATTTGCCACAATATTGTACTGGAAATTTATGCTATTTGAAGATACGTAGGGGCTAGAAGGACAGACAGGAGAGCCCTGTTTTCTAAGGCCAGCCTACTGTGGGCAATGTTTAGATACGCGATTGTAAAATTAATTACAAACACATTTTGTTTGAATGGGCCCAGTTTATTAATAACCCAGAGAGCTCTGACAGCTGCCCCCTCCAAGTCAGTGTTCAAAGACTCGCTGAAAAGAACAAGTTTGTCTTTAGCAGAATCCTACAGATGACAGACCATCTTCCAGGGGCACATAAATCACACACACACACACAAAAAATATTTTGTGCTTGGGTTGCGATTTATAAGCATGATTATGTTCAAACTACAGCAGCTTTTTCTATTTACGCACACTTGAAACTTTGCAAAAATTTCCCTTGCACAAAGTTTGTTGCATCCTGACTTCATATTCCGTATTCCATTATCAAAAGAGTTTGACCTTTATTTCAGATTCCTACTTTGCAAATTTTTATATATGCTTGCCATCTACATGTCCACGTTGGACATGCTCAATTTAATACACTTTTCCATTTATATATAATATTTGCGCATTAGATCAAGGAAGAAGTTTAGGACTTTTTGCAAGCTTAGGCTGAAATCCTGCATGATGAACTAAGACTGCACTTGCAGAAAAGATACATGACTGTCCGTTTCCCCAATTAAAGCAAATACTAGCTGCACAAGTTTGCCCACCTTAAAATTGGGATGGTGTGATGCTGCAGGATTCCCCTTTGCAGTTTTGGATAATTGTTTCTTGAGGTCAGCCAGCAAGACCACACGCTAAGAAATCCAGTGCACCTCTCTATCACAAATAAAGTATATTTCAGTTCTGTTACTTCCTTCCTGCATCATGCAGAGTACAGCAAGTCTATAATTTGACTCCAAGGAAAGTTAACAATTCCCTGTCTGACAGTGTTGAAAAGTGTTTCATAAGAGCCCAGCCCTAGGAACTCTGAACGTACATTTGCAGTAAATAAGATGATTTAACAATGGAAATTAATGCAAACCAAGGTCTATTCTGATCATGAAATGACCCTGTGGTGTTTTACTGGCCTCTGGAGCACACCAGGGTTCCTCAGTGTTTACTCAGTTTTGTCCTGTACATCTTTAAAGAACAAATAACAAGACTTGCAAACTGAACAATCTGAAATGCTTTTTCAAGTTTAAGCATGCTTCTGGGGATGTGAATTTCCCAGAACTAAGTAGATGCAAATAAAAATAGAGTTGATTTGGAACACTCCATGCAGCACTGCATTTTGCAGGTCATAAAACAGCTTGAAGGCAAAACATACAGAATTCCCTCAAGGTAGACAGGTATTCCTGAACATTTTGGCCAAGAGAGACAGACGAAAGTTGCGCTGTAACTTCTTTCCTATATGCTGAACTATTTCTTTGGCTTCTGTTCGCACAAATGGAAGGTTTTCATATAGACTTAATGAACGCAATGTTCGAGGTCTTGGCACTTGAACACCACTAAGTGCAGCAAAGGAGCATGGGAGATCCTGGCATCCATCCAGCAAAAAAAGTATTAATCAGAAGTGAAAACCTGCAAGTTGTTTTGCTAACAACAGCCTAGGGCAGCAGGAATAGACAGCATCATTACCAATTAGTGGATAATAGGAATATCATAATGCTCAGAGGCATTTGTGCATACAAAGTGAGTAAGTATTAAGGGCATCAACAGAGGAGATTAGTGACATAATCACAGAATGAGAGATGTGCAGATGAGCAGTTAGAACACTGCAAGCAAGTTGCTGGGAAATGAAGAGTCCACCTCCTAGCGTGCAATGCAAGTTGCCAAAATGAACTGATAACTGAAAATCTATTTGTTTCAATCCCTTCTCTTCATCATGACAGCCAACTGCCATGTCTGATTACAAGAAAGAAAATACAGAACAATGAAAAAGAACGCTTTCAGTGTGGTTTTCAGATCACTGAAAAGTAGTATTACACTCAAGTGTAATAAATAAGACCAAAGGGCAGTGAGAAGTGCTTCAGAAGTAATTAACAGATGCATTTGCACCGAAGCAGAGGAAGCTGCTACCCAACATTTAAGTTAGTTCAGGATAGGTATGATCTTTTTTTGAATCAGCTGTTTGAAAAAATTGTGTGTTTATCACTAAGCTATATGTTTCTGAAGATCATATTGTGCTTTGGGACCTTTCTGTTGGAACTCCAGGGTAGAAAGCAAAAGGCTGTTTGCAAATGCATCAGGGGGAGTCGAATTTGGGAACAAAGGAGACAACCTAGCACCAGGAGAGAAGAACCTGACAGTTTTCACTTTGCACATTGGCTTAAAGAGGGACTTGGAGCAAAGGGATGCTGTTGACTGATTTCTGTCTTCAGAAAACAGAGGATCCCAGAATCTAAAGCCACAAAAATTGTTTTCCTCGGAAGCTGCTAAGTACCTCCAGCAATACACTGGTAGATTGTGCTAAGCCACATGTCCTTCCTGGGCACTGACATAGTGTACCTGCAGTACCTAAAAGCAAAAGCTTAGGGCACCATGGGTCTCTACTTTTTTGCCAAGCCTTCACTACAGTAAAAGTAGAATATATAGCCAAATGTGAAACTCTGTAGCTTACCCAAATCAAGTCTGGGGCAATCAAAACATGCACCAATTGTCTCTCAGACTTTAGGGGAAAGGAGATGCAAGTTAAGAGATGAGCAAAACAGGAGAACAGAATTTAGCAGTAAATCACATCATCAGGTAGGCTTTATATTAGAAGTTAAGAGAGAAGTCCCTGCCCACACACAAAGGCTGAGGAAGTATGGTATGGCACTAGCAGCACTAGCTAGAATAAGTCTGCCTTTAGAGTAACAGCAGAACATTATTAATTGAAATTAGTTTTGGGGAGCAAGGGGAAGGAAGACCCAAAGTCCAAAACAAGTTCATTATATTCCCCATCCTCTCACAGAGCAGTAATAAAGGAAGGGTTAGTTGTTATTTGCTGATACGACAGCGTAGAAAAACAGGCATAGGCTTCTTCATGCTTCGTCCTTCAGAATCATGGAAGAAAAAAACCAAAACAACTTCCACCATGTTCAGAAAACAGCAGTTGCCTCACTAATTAAGCCCAGTTTTTCTGCATGCTAGTGAGAATGTACTGTTTAATAAAAACCTCATTGAATGTTCTTTCCCATTTCTGTGTGGCTGAGGTACACACTACAAATGGATGGTCTGATTAGCTTCGGAAAAAAGATGTGTAGCTAGATGTCTCAAACTATGACTAGATCAAGAAAGCGACAAGCTCTCTACCTTTAGACTGCTCTGTCCACTCTATATTTTAATCTCAGGAACGTTTATTAATCTAACATATCAGGTAGTTCTGCCAAAAATATATAAGTCCATGGAATACTCAAAGCATTTGACTCATTACATAGCAATCTTGATTTTACCCTTAACAAGTTGCCTGACAAGTTGAGGCAACTTCATTAGAAGCTTATCAAGGACAACAGCTCCAAACACAATTAAATGCTAAAGATTTAATCATCCTCCAAAATAAGGCATCTCCCCCAAAAATGGTTTTTAAACACATTTCTTATTGCTTTTTGAAGGACAGGGGAAGGCTAAATGCAAGAAACAGCCTATCCAGGCCTAAAAAAAAAAAAAAAATTTAAAAAAAAAAACAAAANAAAAAGGTAATCAGAGGAAAAAAAAAAAAAAAAAATTTAAAAAAAAAATCAAAGGGACAACAAAAAAAAGCAGGGAAGCATAAATGAGAGTAAGATCACCCATAAAGATAACAAAAGAATAAGCAAGTAAATTCTAGACAGTCTATGCATGGCAGGAACAATAAGAGGGGGAAATAAAAGAGGTTTATCTATTTATTTGACAAAAATATTTATGACTCTCCTAGTCTCTATTTCCCACCATGCTGTTGATTCACTGTATAGCTTAAGCACACTTACTCTGTGCAACAAACAGTGCACAAAGTTATTTTGTGGAGCTGCCTGAAAGACTTCTACGAGTATTAAGAGAGAGTTAGATAATCCAGTAGTGGCCGTTTTACATGTCTGTTACAGACACATGGAACCTTCACAGATGAACCAGAAGGCTAGCATTAAGTGGGCACAGCTAGACCAACAGTAATCCATTAACTGTGCAAATTATCACAGTCCACTAAACAAACTCAAACAGTACACAAGGTATTTGGATCAGTACTCTGCAGCTGGTGACAGTCTATATTAACATTAGTTTTAGCTACAACAAAGTTACCACGTTAAAAGCCAAACATTGTGTTTTGTTTCAGTTTCCTCTACCTCAACTAGATATTCCCTAACTTGAAAAAACAGACACAAGTTCCATTTCCAAAACATGTTTCTTGAGTCATGAATTATGTATATTATTGCTCTAGTATTGTCTGTGTTCTCCATCTGCAAAATCCCAAATAGCTGGACCTCAGAAACAGCTTTGTGCTAACACACAGCAACTGCAAACCCATTTTTAATACTCAGCCCTATGTTAAATGTGCGGTTTGTTATTTCACAATAAAAGGAAAAAAGAATCTAGGTATATATCCCTTATTCAAAACAGTATTTCAGTGCTTCTAGCCCCCTAATTTAAGCAGAAAGATGCTATGAAAGGTTGCCTCGGTAACAAGCCTAAGCTACTTAACATTGATAGAGGGTAAAAAGGTAGCACCATTATTGCTGGTGAAAGCTAAGGATGGGACCTCTTTGTTAATAAGTTCTTTAGTACCCATCATACCACAGTAGGCAAGCTAGACCCCACAAGACCACTACGTCTGTGTCTGTCAGTTCCATCAACTTCTAATCATACCAGTATATTTTTAAGGACAGCACCCGGTTCCCAGTGTGGCCAGTTTGAGGACGTTTAGGAGCTAAGGTTGTTCACTGACATGGGAACATGCTTTGTCACCTCACATGTCAGACAGCATTCTAATAGGTGAAACAAGGAAGCACCTGAAGTATGCCAGGTACAGGATGAACCTACACATTATTGCCTTTCAAAATTAATACAAACTTACTTGAGACCTATTTGACAGAAGTCCCCTTTTTTTTTTTTTTTTTAAACTTGTATTGTAGGCAAATGTTTTCTCTTATTTGCACAGGAATCTCGATCTGATGCAATAACATCTTCCTAGAGAGGTTAACAGATTTAACTGGCTTGTTAATATAGCTAAAGCAAGTGAAGGTGGTACTTTTGGCTCACATCCAAACACATTTTTCCACTTCAATAATCATATGTCTTAATTGCAGGAGATCATTGCTGCAAGCCCTATGTAAACAGAGCAAAGATGGTGCCTGTCCAACATAGAGAAAACCCCTCTTTATGCAGTTGATTTTTCTGCAGGGTTAAACAAGTAGAAGAAAAAGCAGTTGACACATAAAGGACCTTTTAGCCTTCCCCCACATTACTACTGTCCTAGCAAACAGAATATACTTAAAACATTTTAGTGTGATTCACTCACACTAAATCAGATTAAATATATGTCATAAACAATAATTAGAATTCTAGTGTGCCTTCATGTTCTGCAGGTTTTAATATTGTTACTTAGGAAGGTCAGCATAATCCGAAGGTCCTGATCCAACTCCAATTGTCTAGATAAAGTAAGCCCTAGCCAGGTATTTCATAAAGAACTATACCTGAACACATAAGCATAGCAGCTTCTTAGAGATACAAGTGGCTTTTGAAGTATTTTGACATTAAAAAAATCCAAACAAACCACAAAACAATCGGAAAAAAAATGTTTTTAAAGTTCTAAATAATCTTAGGAAACTTCAAAAGCATTATAGGGCAGTTACTAAAGCGAAACAGAACGTGGAAAACAAACAGATTTCCTCCGGTTTCCCCCCATATCTCCAACCACTTTGAACAAGTCAGGTTACAAAAATAAGACTTGTTTATTTTAGCAGTGTCTCCCATTGTTCTCCTGTATGGGACTGCAACCAGTTGTTACAATCCCAGATGTTATGCACCGAGATCTAATCACCTTATATTCTTTCTGCTACGAAACAATGTCACTCCGTTCTTCCCTGGAGCATGCTGTCATTTCTCCATGCTGTCATCATCTCCAGAACACGATCTTGGTTGTTAGCCTGCAATACAGAAGCCTTCTGTTAGCCAGTATACATTCATGGACACAATACCTAACTCACTGATACAGGAAGACAGAAAAAGACATCACTAAAGTAGACTCCAGATGAGTCAAACTTTATCAAGTACCTGGAGAACCACTGACCGTAAATGCTCTGAGAAGAAGTATTGTGGTTGTACCACTACTGCCTTTTAGGGCACCAGAGAATCCATCTAAGACACAATTCCTTGCTTCATTAGTTCTGGTACTCATAATTTCCTTGTTTTCCTCATTTCCAACAAGGCCAAGAATATGCCATAGAGGGGCAGACCTACTAAAACATGCTGCAATTTCCATCTCACCCAAAACACATAGCCACAGAGAATACCAAGGGCGGAGCAAACGACCCATGAAATGCCCTCCCAGTTTAATGGAAATCCAAAAAATCTCCTTCCTGAGACCAGCTCTACTCAGCCACCTGAGTCACCACTGAAATACTGCCTAGGAAACATGCTTAATTTAGCAAGTCATGCCAACTGTGCAGTGCTGCAGAAAAGTCAGAGAACATACAGAGGTTTTGCAGCAGCTATTGTATTTGCTGTATTTTAGCAGGGCTGAGAAAAAGATTTCCCTTCTCCTTAAAGATCATTCCAGCTTAGGTGTTTTGGTGTTAGGTCTATGTAAGCCTGAGTCTTCTATTTATGCATTTTAGCATAACAGGTATAGTGACAGAATGCTATAGAGTGCTTTAAAACAAGAGACAAAATCCTGCCAGTCTTCTCTAGCAGACAAAACAACTGCTAGATGTAGCCATTATAACCAACCACTGATTAAATGAGTTTTTGTTCACTAGAAAATTATCCCTCTTCTAGGAAAGTAATTACACACTATTCACTTGAAATCATGCAAGGGATTTATAGCCAGAAGCGTTGACCTAGGCTAGTAAGGTTGTAAACCTTAAGCTAAAATGAAGCCCAAGTTTTCATTTTTTTCCATTGCTTTTCTGCTACTTGTACAACAATTCTCCTTAGGGAAAGGATATCTGCATATCTGCAAATTGCTATATTTACTAAAATGACAAAATACAAGTGAGAAACACTAAATAACTAAAGTTGAAAAGCATACATTTTGTTGAGAATTAGGTGGGAGGAGAGAAGGGAAGTCACCAGCTGTGCATCTGCCTCAGTACCCGAAAAACGGGGGATTAAATATGTAAAAAAAATGCTCACTTTCCATTATCATTAGTATTTTTGAAAAATCCCGAAGTCAGGTGGAATTAGCCCTCCAAAAACATTAGGAAAGGCTCTCGGGGCCCCAAGCCAGTAACCTCTGAGCCTTGCTAGGTGTTCCCTGAGTGTGCTAGAAGTAGAAAGAGAAAAAAGCAACACCCTCAGCCTTTTTAAACTTGAAAAGTGAGGTCCTGCTCCCACAGGCCTCAGGGTCTTACAGGAAGGAAGCTGAAGTAGCTTAGAGGTTAATTTTATTTACTGTAGTTTACAGTAAATGAAAGTCATTCTTCATCCTCTTCAAAGGCTTCCAGGAAAATAAAACAAAACAAAACAAAACAAAATAAAATAAAATAAAATAAAGAATTTTAAAAGAGTGTTTTTATTGTAACACATACCCTTAACTATACCAGGTTGAGGAGTTTGTTCAAGAGGGGAAACACGTTTTCAATAAAGATGGAGCAATTTCTTAGTATGCATCCTGCAGGTCCCATAAACATTAACTTCACAGCAATATTTATAGGGCAAGGGACTTTGCTGACATTGGTGAGGATCCCCACTTCAGGGGCAGCAGACAGCCTGGACTTGCAGCCCCAAAAGGCAGATGCCCCAGACTTCACCTTCAGAACCTCACTCCCAGGTTCCTCGCAGCCTGAGTCCCTCTCCCCAAGCTACCATTTCCCCTCAACAAAAGGAACAAACCCCAAAGAAACAGCCTGCTAAATTTCACACCAAAATAGCTCAAGCAGTTCATACCACCTACCTTTTGTCAAGGCTGACTGTCCCTACACCCTCCCCACCCCGGCAGCACCCATCCACCCCTCACACTGCTCCGCCATGTTCCTCAGCCCTCCCAAGGCACCACCTCAGCCCTCATTCCCCTTCCCCAGCCACAGCTGTGGGGCTACCACAGCTGCAGTCCACAGCGCACCTCACATTAACCTTCATTTTGGATGGTGACTTCAAAGAACACTGGAAAATTTTACCTCAGGTCAAGCTTCAGGGCTTGCGACAGTGGCTGGCCAGCTTAACTGCGCTGCAGGGGCACACCTCTAATCCAGCCAGCACACAGGCTGCGTTCCCACAGGCACAGTGAGCCTCCATCAGGTAATCGTCTAGCTAGGAATATTTCTAACCAAAGAGCACTGCATATTTTAAAAAAAAAAAAAAAAAAAAAAAAAAGAGGCGCCCCTGGTTCTATTTTNTATTTAGCATATAAATGCTCTAGGATTAACTAGTGTGTTAAATGCAGGAAAAGAGGGGCAAAAAAAAAAAAAAAAAAAAAAAAAAAAAGGTCGTCCTCTGTGCATTGTTTTTCTTGGTTTCTCCCCTAAGAGGGAAGCTACTGGAAAAACCTTTCTCCTCAGAAACACGCGGGGTCAGTCTTTGTTACTCCTCTCAGCGGCCTGTTTCCTTGCAGCCAGACCGTTTTCCTCTGCAGTTATTTTCAATAGCCTTAATGTTCCTCAGCCTCCAAACGTTAGGCAGTATTATTTCCACTCTTCCATGTAACATAGTTAGCATTACTGTTGCAGCCTCTGTATTGTTTGAGGTTTTATGGGCACTATCTCCATTGCCTGTAGAGTTATTTGCTTGAGCCAAAACCAGGCAATCCTTGTTTTCCAGGGAGGAGGGCTGGTTTTTAGCATCCTTTTTCATATTGTCATAATTTGCTCACCTGGCATTTGTCAGTGTTGCCTGCGTTCTGCTGCCTTCACTACTGACAGAGGAAGGCAAACTCACTCATACCATAGACTCACTTCTTCACTGCGACTATTTAATACGTGATCTTGTCTTTTCCAGACAGCGCAGACGGTGCTTCTCGTGGTCGCTGTGTTCCTGCTCTCCTGGCTGCCACACCACATCATCACAATGTGGGCAGAGTTTGGGCAGTTTCCCCTAAACAACATCTCCTTCACCTTCCGCATCATCTCTCACTGCTTAGCCTACGGGAACTCTTGCATCAACCCCATCATTTACGCTTTCCTCTCGGAAAACTTCCGTAAGGCCTGCCGGCAAGTCTTCACCTGCAAGTTCTTCCTGCGGCCAGTTCCCACTGAGAAGCTGGTCAGAATACGCATGGAGAACTTCTCTACCACGCACTCAACCACCAACATGTAAACTAGGCTCATAAATACATTTCAGGAGGAAAAGGAGGGGAAAGGGTGCTGTCTGGGGAGAAAAGGTATACAAGTGTGTTTCAGGGAGTGGTGCAGCCTGCAAAAATGTGGACTTTGTCACAGTGGTAGGAGGCATTTTTCCATCTGTTAGGACACTTGACACAGCTTGTCCCAGGGTACCTTGCTAGGCACTGGGCTACGTGCAACAGAAGTATCTGAATGTCCTTGTAGTGCCCATAACATAGAACTCATCGCAGTTGTAGTTATGCCTATAAAATCTAAAATAAGAGTTGCACAATAGGTGGCATATTGATAGACGAGCAGTTTATTATGTGTGTAGACAGTCATTAGAATGTGAACAATGAGTGACGTGACATTCAGAGAGCACTGAAAAGCAGTTTGGGAAAACTCAAACTAAAAAGTCTTTGAACATGGCTTTGTTTCTTAAACAAGTTTGACCATATGCAAGCTACATATATTTTTAGCTCGCTAGCTGTGATAGGTTCTGAATCTCCTTGAAGGCTTCGCTATAGTATTCACATATTGGATAGTAAAACCTTTCACATGACATGTGTCAGTGATGTGGAGATCTGCATTTGGTGGCTCTGTATCAGCTTATATATCCCAGTGTTTGAATGTCTGTGTGCTCCTGAATGTAATTACTGCTGTTAATCCCTGGCTCCAGTAACTGTCTCTTTGTGAGCAACAGTAGGAAAGCTGTATTTCTCAATTTACGTTTAAAAGAAGTGTGGTTTTGTTTGAAAGTAATGTTTATAAAAGGCTTTATTTGTAAATGTAGTGTTCTCTGAGTGTATCTACTCAAAGCTTTTTATTGGCTACTTTAGTGTATAAATGCCAAAAAGGTTTTTGGTTTTGGTTTTGTTTTTCTGGTAAACTGTTTTGATCAACAGTGCCCTAGCAACAATCAGTTTAGAGCATTTGTACCAAGTTCAAGGTTACGGTTTGTAAATATATAAAGTGCATACTACTTCAAAATTAAGAAGCATATGGCTGAAAGAACTTTTATTATTTCACTGTATTGTCTACTTTGATAATATTGTGTGCTGCAATCCAGACTGACTTGTCATGGGATTCACTGTAACATGATTCCAGATTCATAGACTACGTTACTGAATTTTTAAAAGTGAGTTACAGAAGTTAAATTACAAATTATACATCTAAAATACATAAAAAAATATCCAAATATAACCTTGTAGAACATTTTCAATGTCTCTTGTTATGGCCGTCAGAACACATATAATTAATTTCTGTAATGTGTGATACTACCAAACATTCATTTTTAACATGTATATTAAAATATACATTAATTACAGGTATATTAAAATATACCTGTCAAATATGCCCACATTGCCTTTTATAATCTAGTTAATTTATCAGAAGTCATTTTCCTTCCACATATTTTAACTGAAGAAAAAAACTACTCTCTCATCACCAATGCCACTTAGTTACTCATACAAATTAAGGGGATACATTCATTATGAACAACTATTGCCTCATAGTCTGACCATGGATCTTGTCTCAGAAGTTATTGTTTATGTGACATCATTTAATTTTGGTTGCATTATTTAGCTGGAAACTGTACGTAATAAAGCAAAGCATTATAGTACCCAACATCTGCAACAGTTACAAAATTTTAGCCCAAACAACTGATTGATTTAATCCTGCAAAACAGCTATATGAGAAGACAAATACTTGAAGTTGGACATCTGAGATCCCAAGCAACCATCTTCCTCAGAAACTTAAAAGGGCAACTCTGTATGTTGAACTGGGAAGCACGGTCACCATCACCAGCTGGCTCAGGAAAGACAGACACTCTATGAAGCAGGTAGTAACTCAATATTTATGCTAATACAGGGAAGTGCTACAGCTACAGCTACAATGCTCTTGAAAAAGATCTGAGTCATATATGACACTTGAGATGGGAGTCAGCCTGAAATTGCTTAGGCAAAGCAGGCAAGCAAATATTAAAATTTCTTACTTTGAGTTTCTTGAATACAATTTACTTCATTTAAATTAATCTGTGTGTCTACAGTTAAAGGAAGCTATTTCTCAGCAGTTCAGAGAACCTGATACAACATAAGATGCATATTAACAAATGGAAATAAGATTTTCTCTAAATTATAATACTAGAGATTGTTCCCAGATTTCTGCTTAAGGATTTACACTACTCCTGTATATCAACAGTAAGTTTCTCCTTGTGGACACATAAATTGCCTGATTTGCAGTTAAATGAACTACAGCTGAGAGGCAAGTAGTCCATACCATGAACGGGTCCAAAATATAAAAAGGTTTCCAGTCTCCGAGTGGATCACTCTTCCACTGTATTTCTATAGAGTTGAAAGCTTTCTATTGTATTAAATAATTTCACCGCAGCTTGTAAGTTCCCTAAAAGCCCCTTAACTGTGCAATGTGACCAGAGTACATGTGTACAATTTGTAGGGTAAGGTTAAATAGCCTTATTCTTCAGTGATTACCTGTGCAAGTTTTCTGTGTAGTTTTCACTCTACGTATACTAAGAGTAGCTCCAGTGTCTTATTTCCTTTGAAATCAATGATTTAGATACTATGCTCTGATCTTTTCATTTAACTGCTTACTATTTCCACATACCGAGTTTTAGCACACGCTCAAGCGGATAGCATGGGAAAAACAGCCACTAAAACAAAAGGCTGGGATAAACCACTGCAACAGAAATCAGAGCTAAAATGCTATTTTTGTGTGATTATTTACCATGGATACAAAACAGCAGCTAGATACGAAATAACCTCAGCCTCACTTCAATCCTTTTGGTTTAATGCACAAAAGAACAATGGCATAATATTCAAAAGAAATCTTGTAATCACTCTGTTACCTGGGAGTCATTATAACTTGTGAGTCAACACACTCCTTTCCTTCAACAGGAGACATTTTTTGGTGGGTTGGGGTTTTGTTTTTAGAATCAGTTCAGAGACTGGACATGTCACTACAGCACACAGAAAAAATGAGCAGAATACGCTTAAAGGCTTTCTTCTTATTATTTATTTAATAGCACATGAGGCAGCAAGACCCCCTTTCTCAGTGAAAGGTAACCATAGAATGACCTTGAAAAAGCCGCGAGCTTTATTGTGCCTTCTCGTTCCCACCAAACTTTAGAGGTATCTGGTCTAGAATTCTCTGAATGAACTGCTACATCATAAGACAATCAAATATAATTTATCCTTTAGTCTTTCTAGATGTATCTATAATTGGTCAAAGTTACAACAAAGTTAGGAAAATATTTTCTTTTTTTTTTTTTCTTGCCACAGAAGTTTTAATAATGAATGTTTAGCTGCTGGTGGCAGGAGGCAATGAAATGCAACAGAGCTGCACATCATACAGGCATACTTTCGTTCTGATTTGAATTTAAGTTAAAAGTCTCAACAAAATTAAACAAAATCAACTGATGAGATCATTCTTCAGTCTTCTCCAAAGGCATTTTATTAATCACTTACTAGCTTCCTTCTGGAAAGGCATGAGTTGTGATGCCTACAGAAATGACTACTGCAGCTTCCAAAACAGTGCACAAAGCTAACCTGATCACCTGGTTCCGAAACTCAATTCTCTATTCCTTCAGTCTAGCTTACACACAGAAGCTCATTCCCTCTGCCTTAATGACTTCCAGCTTAGTCCCTATGAGGCCATTTATTACTGCTTGGCAACCTGAATCAACCTCCTTTAGGCAGAGGGTTATTAATAGAGGAGTCCATGCCTGGGAGACCTGTCTTTTTGCGGGCTGCAGTCTCTATTTTCCGCACCAGGTCGACATCCCACCGATGGGTGACAAAACTAACCACGGCTCCAGGCGCCTTGCTTCCGACCCGTCCAACCCGCCCCACGCGGTGCAGATAGTCCTGCAGGGTGTCTGGGAAGTCATAGTTGACCACTAGCTGCACGCTGCTGGTGTCCAGCCCCCGTGAGGCAAGGTCAGTGCAGACAAGGACAGATACGTCGCCCTTCTGGAAGGAGGCAAAAATGCCAGCTCTAGCAGCTGCTGACATCTGTCCCTGCAACCTTAGGTGCTTTATTTTGTGGTCATCCAGGATGTAGCCCAGCCAGTTGACTGTGCTGGCACTGTTGCAGAAGATGAGAACAGCCCCCCCAGATGCTGGGCGCTCCTTGAGTAGTTGCAGCAGTTCAGGCAGCTTGTCCCGGCCTTTTAGGCGGACAAACTTCTGCTGGACATGGGATGGCAGGCGGTGCAAGCTCTGGGTGGTGAGGGTGACAAACTGGCCCACGTCAGTGAACTTCTCCAGCGTCTGGCTCAGCCCCGCAGGGAAGGTGGCTCCGACCACCACCACCTGGGTCCTCTCCACCCCGGGGCCGGCCGGCTCGGGGGCGCCTGCGGCCAGGGGCGCGTGTGCCAGGATCTCCTCCAGCGGCTTCGCAAAAGACTCGTCCATCAGGGCGTCCGCCTCGTCCAGCACCATCCAGCGCAGCCGCCCCAGGACCAGGAAGCGCCGCCGCAGCGCCTCCCGCACCGCCCCGGGAGTGCCCAGCAGCACGGCGGCACCCGGCGGCGCCGCCCGCAGCTGCCTCCGCAGCCCGCCCGCGGCGCCGC
>VYXH01007524.1:252768-311027 GCA_013397275.1 Burhinus bistriatus
GGGGGGCGCGCGCGGGCGGTACCTCAGGCGGCGGCGGCGGCGGCCCCTTCGCGTTCGTCTTTTCGGCTGAGAGCTGACCCCTGCGCCGGGCCCCCCGCGGGAGCAAACATGACCCTGAGGGGCTCTGGCAGAGCCGGCCCGGCCGCCCTCGCTCGGTGGAAGGAGCCCGTGCGGCGGGGAGCACCCGCCGGGGCCGCCGCCACGCCTCAGGGCGCCGCTGAGCTCTCTCACGGCTCCATGCGACTATCGCCAGGGCCGCGGGGGCTGGGTAGGCAGCCGGCCTGCCAGCTGCAGAGAGAGCCCTACCAGCCTTGACAGGGTCACGCACTGCCCCCCACCCCACCCCCTTCCCGCCAAGGGGAAGTTCTGGGCGTTTACGAGGAGGAAATTCTACTCCATGGCAATCCCCCCTTGATTTTTCTTTTTCAGGTAGTACCGCGACAGCAATGACGGTGAACACACCCCTGTGTTTTACAGGAAAGAAGATTCTGGCTCCCATGGTGCGAGTGGGAACGTTACCAATGCGCCTTCTCGCTCTGGACTATGGTGCTGATATCGTGTACTGTGAGGTATGAGCAGATGAGGCAGTCTCATCTGATAACATTATTATTAAGTACAAATAAACTTTGTTTATTATAGGACTTTTTTCGCTTTTTACATATATTTTTCATTAGAAAAACAGGGAAAGGAATATCTCTGTGGCTTAAGGTATTTCCCTTTGAGCAGTCCTCAAGTTAGGGCAAAACCATAATCTACGACTGTTCAGTAATTTAAATTTATTTATTAAAAAACAACCACATAACAATCTTTTCACAATCTATTGCGTTTTGATTTTTGTTCGGTTTTTTTGAGTCCTAACATTGAAGGAAGTCTTAGACTGACCTACCCTCTCACCCAGTTAGTTCTGCTGTGCTAACCCAGAGCATCCACATATACCCCTCACAGCGCTGCTGTCTTGTTGCTTAATCACTTTTCTGAAAGTTGCCTGAAGTTGAGACTCCAGTTTGCTGCAGGTGATGTTGGTAGGACTGCTCTGTAACTTAAAATACTTAGTCTTCACTATTTTTATTGTTGCAGTGCATCAGTATTCGCATTTTCCCCTCCAGTGCTATTATTAGATCTCAAATGTAGGCACCAGTACAAGTTACATGACTCAGCTGAAATTCAGAAAAAAAAAAACCTCCACAAAACAATAAGGAGTTAAACATAATGTAAACATGGCTTAAATATGGAGAATTTCCTGGAGAATGTTTGACCTGTACCAATAGAACAGGCTGAACAGAACCATCGGAATCAGTCATTTACAATGTTCTCCAGGAATCTTCGCAGCAGTTCTCTCGTGAGTTAGCTCACTGCCCTTTTTGGGGGAGAAGAAAGAGACAATATGCAGTTTTTATCTTGGCCACAGCTCAACTTTTGTCTCTAGCTTCTAGAATTACAAGTGATATTTAATTTGTTGAATTAGTGCCATGTGAAAGGATGGTTATTGCTGGATGAGTCAGAAGAAATCTCAAAATTCAGTAGAATAGTTACAGCTGTGTATCATGAGATTAGGAGTAATAACATGTTTTTCTTCTTTGACAAACAATAATTAACGGTTTCCCAGTTTATTAATTGACTTCTCTGCTTTACATGGGGTTAAGTGAAAGTGTATCTTTTCATTCTCTGGGAGGATAACTGTAGATAATGTATAGAGAAATCAGAAGCATAGAGTTACAGAATCTAAAAGTCTTAAACAGTACAAGTGAGTCAGGCTTCAGACAGCCTTTGTACTTTTCCAGTATCTTACACTTCTTAGTAGTAGCTAAGAACCTTGTTACTAGATTTCACTAACCACAGATTTGACAGGGCCATTGTCTAGGACATTAGTGGAAGATAGTAATGTAGAAATTGTTGTGGTTTTTTTTTTAAAAAACAACCACAACCTACAATAAGTCACACACCTAAAGGTGTTACTTTGCCTACTACTGAAGTCACAGAGAAGTTATTTAATCCAGCAGTGCAAACTGTGTAGCTAAAGCAGGTTCTTCTTCACACACAGTTTTTGCCACAATTCCAGAGAAACAGTGCCTCAAAAGAAGAGACTGTCAAACTTACTTAACAAGTTGTAGTATGTAACAAAACTTGTAGTGTAGAAGTTATTCCAGAAGCCAAAACCCTCATCTCAAAAATAAGGTCTCCTACATTGTCTTGTCTTTTTTCCATGTTGCTGTTAAGAGACAGGAGAGTTAAGATGCCTTTGACATGGATTAGTGTTTGAAGTTAGATGTTTGTCTTAAAAGATTTTATCAGAAAAACTTTGCTTTGTAGGTTTTCTTAAGAACAGACAAGATAGTATAAAATAGAACAGTTATTTTAGGCTCCAGTTACACTCCAGTTGTTTGCCTATAGAACAGCATGGATAACTGCATTTTGTGACTTCATTTCTGTATGATAAAGCTTCATTTTCTGACTTTGTAGCCCTATCCTCTCAACATTTTGGAACTCAAAGCTGTTTCACAACTTATCAGGAACAGTAGCTGATGAGGAGCATTGGTTAAAAACTTTTAAAAAAACATAAAAGCACTACTCATAAAACCTATGGTATAATTCAAACAGATTGAGATTAGCCTAATTTATTATTTGTTTATCCCTTACCTGTAAGTCAGCAGCTCTTAAACCTTATGTTATTTGCTAAAACAAAGATTCTATAGTAGACTAAAACTCTTCAGGTAACTAACACTGTAGTATGGTGGGTTTTTTCTCAATTTATATAAGAGTTGGATTAACAGTTGCCCATTTATTTCAGCAGCTAACAAGTTACATTGCCTCAAGCTGTAGCCCTTTGTCAATTAAATGCAGTCAGTTTGTCTCAAGGATCACATGTAATCAAGTTGATGAGATACATATGAGCAAAACACTTGAACAGTGTCCTTAATAAGCTAAATTTCATAAATCTATAAGCTAATACACATAGGTTAAAATTCTGGGTTTCTTCTAAAGGAAGGCCACAAGTTCTAGAAGAATGGTAACTGTATATTAGGTTCTCCAGTAAAGGTCATCCTAAGGCTTCATTTTGTCTTTTAACAAGCATAGAGAGCTGCTAAAACTCAGGATTAAGGTAAAGAAGTCTTTAAACTTAGTACTGCTGTTTTCTTCACCTATGTGTCTGGTGAGTACAAATCTACATTGATTCTTGAGAGGGTCTGTTGCTATAGCATTAACTTATCTTCCGGTCTAGGTGGCTTGTTCTGCTTTGTTTCCAGCTTGCTAGATAGGTATTTGAACAAAGTGGTTCTTCTAGGACTATGTAAGCATATTATATTCTTACTTTCATATGGTCCATTCATATTTTGAAACTTCAGTTGAGGATGTTGTATAGTTAAACTCTTGTTTTTATTTGCATTCTTTTTCTGTATTTGGTATCTCTAAATAGTTATTCTTTTTTAATAAAACAGACAACTGTTTAGAGCTGGGTGGCTTAAACACTTCAACTCACTGACATTTTTATTATTTCTTTTCAGGAGCTGATTGACTTAAAGATGCTGCAGTGTAAGAGGGTTATAAATGGCAAGTATAGCATTTCTTTTGTTAACATCTGTATGCATTCTTTTTTCCAGTTAAGAGGAAAGATAGTTATTTCTCTGAAATAATTTTATAGTGATTACAATGAGGTATTAGTACATATAATCTCTCTAAACAGTGTCTAGGGACTTAAAATAAGCTTTTGAAGCTCTACCTTCCACTTGTCTGCTGCTCTACAGTTTCAAACTTTCAATTTCCTTTCTTAAGGAATTGCAGTAGTTCAGTCAGTGTTCCTCAGGAAAAACCACAAACCTTTTTGGAGGACAGGGCTAATGTATTAGTAACTGGCAGTTAGTTACTCTTTCTAGACCTAACACAAGGTCTTTCTCCACCGTTCACAGTTTATTACAAGGATTCGATGAGTTTTTTGTTGAACTCTGATAGCGGTCAGGTCACTGGGTGCACAGGTGTAGGCCTTCTAAGGTGAAAGACTTTATAATTCTAGCTCCTGGAATTACATCTTTCTCTTTTTATTAAAAAAAATGGGACCAGTGTTGGAAATCCATTACTAATGTTTCAGCATTATGCTTCCCGGCAGTAGGTGAAAGAAACTAGTAGCTGGAGTAGACAGGACATTAAAGTTCCAGTGCATTGTTTAAAATGTTAAAGCTTTTAGTTTTATGTGGGTTAAAAAAATAATAAAATTGTAATTGACAGATAACCCTCAATTCTGTATCTACATACTGGCTTCAGCTTCTCATTCTCTACTGCCCTTGTATGCTTGGTTTTTGGTTTTTTTTTCAGAAATTTTACATGTTTATGTGCTAATATAAAATCTAATTTCCTGAGCAAAACTACTAATATTAGTTACAAAGCCTTTTAATTTTTCAAGAAAAGTTTGATAGTGCCCAAGAAACAAATTCAGAGACAGTTTCCAGTCGTGACTCTATGAATGTTAACTGTCTGTGACATTATAATATACATACCTTTTAGTCTACTACAGTAAGGAAGCCAGACATGCAAGATCTTACTGTTTATCATTCTTTTATTAACTTGAGATCCACAGGCTAGATTTGGCCTAACATGATTTATCACAGACAAGTTCTTAAAAAGATACCTTTGAGACCTCCCCAGCTGGGTGACATGAGAAACAGTTGTTTGTAGTGTCCCTTTTGGGGAACAGAAGTCCACTACAAATCTACTTTTCCCTCTTGCCCCTTCCCAGACATGGTACCATTGTGTTCATTCTGGCTGACTGATCATTAGACTTGTTCTGGTGATGATGCTTGCCCAAGAAACAGGCTGGGGGATGATTACGGAGTCCTATGGGAGGGAAACAGCAATGTACAAGGAGTGTACTGTGAGGACATATAGGAGGTAGGGTGCCATTAGTTCTGCTGTTCACGGAAGACCTATTTGATAGCATTTCATTTATATACAATTTATATAGTCATATGACTTCCTTTATGGTTACATTTTTATATCAGTTTTCTCTGTTTTGTCTGTTTCTCTTTTGATGTAGAAGTACTTGAAACGGTGGACTTTGTTGCACCTAATGAAAGAGTTGTTTTCAGAACTTGTGAAAGGGAGAGGCACAGTGTTGTCTTTCAAATGGTAAGAAACCAACCTGAGGTACTCTTCTAATAACAACATAGTTAAACAAGGTAGTGCTAGTAGCATTAATCTAAGTCTAAAGCAGCTCACTGTATTGCAGACTATCAATTTCTTGATGCTTCAGGTGGAGGTGAAGTTTCACGCCAAATATTTTGCAGAATTTGGTTGCACGTGCAGTCAAGATGCTGCATTATAAGCTCTCCTTACAGCTCTTTTCAGAAGAGGTGATTAAGATTAATTCTGTGCTCGATGACAACAGCTTGTTTTTGTATCTTTGGCATATTTCCAAATGTATAGATACCAAAAATAAATTGTGCTGATGTTTGATCACGTGTTTAAGTCTTGCACTGTCCAGTAAACAGTCTTACTGGAAAGACTGAAAGAAATGGCATTGTTTAGTGTAGGTGAGAGAGGATTAGTGTGTGCATTAACATTGCACAATTGGATTAAAGGCTGCTGGAGAGAAAAAGGTGGTAATTTGTTCTTTGAGACCACTCTGTGTAGGAAAAGAGATGATGGGGGTTGGAGGAAGGGAGAAGTGTGGACTGCATTAGATATTGAAAAAGACCTTTTTCAGTGGTAATGATAGCCCTGGAATAGGTTGCCTATAGAGGCTGTAGAATTGTTATTAGTGGAGCTTCTTAAGAACGTGATAAATAAATATCAAATGGTAATGAGCTAAGAACGTTTGATACTGCTGTAGCTTAAGATGGTAGACAGACCTCTCCGTATCCCTTTTTGTATCACCTTTTGTCATTCCATGGCTGCCTTAGTACATGCTTCAGCTAAATGTTTTAAATGTTAAGAGCAAATACAGTTATACACATGTGCAAATGAGCACTTTTTTTTTTTTTTTAAGTTCATGATATTTTATAATTATAAATCCTCTTGTTTTACCAACAGGGTTCAGCAGATGCTGAAAGAGCCCTGGCGGTAGCTAAGCTTGTGTAAGTCATCTTCTCTCACCCCCTTCCCTCCGTGGGTTTGTTTGGTTTTTTTTTTGTACAGAGGAATTATTGTGGAAGACAATTTTTATGATTGAAAGGGTCAAGGTATGTCTTGATAGGACCAAGAAAAGTTCTGTAGGAACTGCACGGTAAAGTGTAGCATCTTGAACGTCCAGTGGTGTAATGGTGTAACTGCAACTTCCGTTTAAAATAATTATTGCTCAAAACAGCAGCTCTTGTTCTGTACTGAGATTGATGGCTTTTTGCTAGTGCAGTGTGTCCTTGATCTCTCCAATGTGAAATTTTCCTGGGTATTGGACAGCTGCAAGTAAGACCAATATGCCTGAAAATGTCTCCTATTGGTTGTGGTTTGACACTCCCAATAAAGTATTGTGCAGAAATGAAAAGTGTCTCTCAAACCTTTTTAAAAGGTGTTTTTTAAGTCTCCATTTTAAATAGATGGAAGTTTCAATAGGACTTGCTTTAGTAACAGTGGTGTATTTAGTGTTGGATGTACTTATATATACTTAATCCTATATAGACATATTTAAGATTAGTATTTGAAGCTTCTGCAGAACACTGGTCATGGAAACCTGTGGACAGACTGATCTTCAGACCACTATTAAAATAAATATGTAACTTATGTAAGTGAGAAGCTAAAAATTCAGAAGTTCAGATA
Organism: Burhinus bistriatus; assembly: GCA_013397275.1. Classification (NCBI taxonomy): domain Eukaryota; kingdom Metazoa; phylum Chordata; class Aves; order Charadriiformes; family Burhinidae; genus Burhinus; species Burhinus bistriatus. The sequence goes on from VYXH01007524.1 coordinate 259,513, forward strand.
AAAGCTTAACCTTAAATTCTCATTTAAGCCTTAATGATGGTGGAACAAGTTTCCTGGAAAGATGTCTATTTCCTGATTCTTGTTCTAATATGCTGAAAAGTGTTTTAATTGTTTCTTTCTTCTCTTTCAGAGAAAGTGATGTAGCTGGTATTGATATCAACATGGGATGCCCGAAAGAATATTCTACTAAGGCAAGTGGATTTTAATTACTATTAAATAAGCTTTTTCTTTCTTAGAGGTGTGGAGTGTGGAATAAATGTTCTGGTTTTCTGGGTTGAACAAATTCAAAATGTAAAATTTTCATGCAGATAAACTTGAGTTTATTTTTTTTGCAATAAACAAAAGAGTCTTAAAAGTGTTATGGCTCTAATACAGTAAAATAACATAGTCTGTTAGAAAACTCCCTTAAGAATAGGTTTGGTCATGTAATTAAATATACCATATCAGTAAGTGGGTAGGCATGTGTGAAGTTTGTAAGCTCAGGTTTGTGTGGATGTGTACCACTAAGCAAGTGGTGAATGTATTTTCTGTCAAGACAACTGAATATTGAGAAAAATGCAGTGAGGTTGTTAAATTGTATTATTGTACAAAGTTAACATCAAAGCTGTTTAGAATTCTGAAAACTCTGACAGGCTATGTGGTATGTTGCATTTAAAAGTAAATTCTGTAAGGCAGGATGAAATAAAGTGGGAGTTTTTTTGTTAATTTTCCTGAGGTCACTAATTTGTTGGGTTAGTGAAATACGATCTGCTTAGCCTTACTAATAATAGGAGTTACAGTTTGTCATCTAAGCAAGTAAATGTTCGCAACTTAGCAATGCTGAGTTCAATTATTGGTCAGTTTTAAGTGAGAGGAGGATGAATCAGTTAAAACTTGATTTATCTTTTTTTTTTTTTCAGTTAAACACATGCAATTCTAAACTAGTCCTCTATCAATTGTGGCGAAATCAGAGAAGTCAAACCGGTTGTTAGCACTGTTAAGCCACTTAGTGTATAGATAAAGTATCAATTAATTAGACCACGGAGCTCCATTTTGATGTCAGATGTTCATGCAGAATAGATGAGAGAAATTTTGTCAAAGAAAAAGAACTTCAACTTAGAAGACTTAAAACTTCATTCCAGGGAAGAAGCCTGGCTGTTGCATTTAAACTTTCTATCCTCTAGTCTTTGTAGTATTGGCATTTTTAGCATTTGGAGCAAGCTCTCTGTCATGTGCAGCTGTAATGCTTCATCCTTTAAACAGAAAAAACAATATATCCACATAGGTAGTACTTTCACTTCCTAATTCTGTGTTACCAGCCTTTACAACTGGAAGCTTTTTACTGGTCTTTTACTAAAGCAGGGGCACAAATATAAACGGTAACTTGAGATCTGCCTTAATTCCTACTATCAGCCTAAGCTTTTATAGATGTTATGTATTTTCTTTTGTTGCCTGTGGACCAAGTAAAACTATTTTTTTTGCCCTCTCCCCTTTCACAGTATAAGAAAATAAAATTCTGTGACAGCTTATTCTATCTGGCACATAAATACATGGGTGATTGAAATGTGGTATCTGGTGCATGAAGGCAATGTTGTTTAAAATGGGGAAATAGTAAAGGCCAAAGCTGACACTGCCAAACATCCCCGTACCTTGCATGATGCTGTGACACGGTACAGACTGTACTCCACTTAAGTGTATCGTCTTCCTTCCTCAGTTTTTCAGCCAAGAGAAAAGAATGCTCTGTCTAAATGGATTTATTTTCCATTAATGGAACATAATTTTTGATAAACCTACTTGAAAAAGGTTTATTTTGGATCACATCGTGTTATGGTTTGAGGAACCCACAACAATTTATTGCTTGGACAATTACTCTATCACCTGATGATCCCTCCCCAGCTGGGAAGGGGAATCGTGGGGGGAAAACCAAGGAAACCCGAGGGTTGAAATAGAAACAGATTTAATAGAGTAAGACTAAATAATTAACATTAATAATGCTAAAGAACCAATAAAGATCCTGATACCAATATAAAATATGCAAGGATTATACTCAGCCAATGATATCAATAGGAAGCTGTGCACTCCCAGCAGTGGACAGCAAATGTCAGACACTCTGAGCATTATGGCTTTGGGAGAATGGCAAGACCTCAGGGGTCTGGCACCGGGGCAAGAAGTTGTCAGTGTCACAGCCACTGTGGAAGAGAGAACTCCTCAGCAAATTTTCTAAATTTATATTGAATGTGACATTCACAGTATGAAATAATCCTGTTAGACAGCTTGGGTCAAGTGCCCGGGTCTCGCTCCCCCTTGTCCCCGCACCTGGTGAGCTCGAAGACACTGAAACCTTCTAAAAGTGCTGTTTTCCCAAGCATTAGAAGAGACCTTACTGAAAAGTAAAATTACTGAAAGAGAAATTAGTCCTGTGTCAAACTAGGATGCATCGCCTTAAAGAAATGAAAGGACAGACTACGTCATGGAGTTTTGGAACAGAAGAACCAAAGGGTCCTAATGACTGTACGTAGAGTGTATAAGAGAGAGCTGATGTTTTTCCATCACAAAGATTGCTTTTCCTTTGGAGCACGTGAGCTGTGTAGGAATGTTTGGTACCTAGTATCTTCACTTGAACAGTTCATAGTGGATCTGACAATGGGCAATTTTGAAAGTACCAGGCTATGGTGCAAGAAGGCATAGGAGGGATCAATTTGTAGGGGGATTTTCTGTTTCACTACTTAGTTCTGTAGGCTGGCTTGCACTCTGAAGAATAAATACTTAAATTCTTCTAATATATTCCATCTAACTTGTGATTAAGTTTACCCACATACATTTCTAGGGTTTTAATCCCATTAACTTATTTATTTCAATGATAACTTACGAAAATGACAAGGTAAGTCAGGTGCAGTGAAAATAAGTATTTCATATTCTTTTAAACTCAAATTTTAATTTCCCCAGCTCTGTAGTCTTTTTATTTATGTATTTAGATTCTATTGTTTATGAACTTCCTCTGTTTTTCTGCCAGATGGCTTTTGAGATAAAGTGGTATTACCAAGAAACTGTAGTCATGTTGAAGATGTCATTGAATTCATAATGGTCTGACGATATTTCCAGTAGTGTTTCTTTAGCCTTTATTACTCTCTTCTGTATTAAAACTAATTATATGGCAGACTATTTTATCCTTTCACAGAATCATAATTAAGAACAAAACACCAAAGCATCCACCCTGTACTAGGTTGAAAGATCAAAAATTCAAATGCTGATGAATGATTATTCTCTGAGAGTAGTTTTGGGTCAAAAAAGTTCATCCAATTTTGAACTTACTTCTCATGTCTGCCTGTTGACCTCTAGATCTGTGTATGCAGATGAAATAGCGCAGAAAGAACAGCTAAAATACTAAATTGTTAAAGTGTTCCTAATTTGTGTTTTATATAACCACTTAATTTGTCTTAGCCTGTTTTTCTAAATGCAGTTTGTAGACAGAAACTACTGACATCAAGACCTCTCAAATGTGGTGTGTAATGTTAAAACAATAAATCTGTTTGGCTGTCACTTAATGAGTAGAAATCAGATGATTACAGTTGCTAAAAATGGCTTTTTGAAATTCTGTCTGATCCATAAAGTAATGGGAGCGAGTTGGTGTCCTGAATTACTGCTTAATTATTCTGATGCAGTTCTAGGAAATGTTTCACCAAAGTGTTCACTGATGTTCCTGTGTTTTAGATTTTGCCATATTATCTTTTTTCTTTTTCTTTTTTTTTTTTTTTTTTTTTTTTTTTTTTTTTTTTTTTCCTTCTTAATATAACATTGTACTTTTGCTGTGGACTGCCATTAGGCAAAATAACTGAGTTGAAAAATGTGTTTGTGTAGTGTATAACAGTTTCCGTATATTTTCCCAGGGAGGTATGGGAGCAGCATTGCTATCTGATCCTGACAAAATAGAGTCTGTAAGTATCGCCTTGTGGGTTTTGAAGTGCCTTGGAAAGTATCATATACTGTGCTCTACTGGAGCAGGAATGAATGCATAGAAGATAAATTTGTAAAAGCCAGAGTGGAATAATCAGTTTTGAATACTGAAATTAAGATTATGGATAAATAATCCTGACTTAGTTTTCCTTGTCATTGTCTTGACTATAAAATTGCTGCCTGCCTTTTCAGTTTTAAAACTTTCAATGTGGTGCTATATTTGCAGAGGGAGGAGTTTTACATGCATATGTATGTAAATCTGCATAAAACCCTATGTGAATGAGTATGAAAAAGGTATATTTATGTGTGTGTATATATATTTTTATTTATATAGAAACCCTGTGTGAACCTATATGAAAAAGATACATATGCGTATCTATATTATATGTAATATAGACAGATATGCATATATATCTATGTAATATAGATAGATATGTATTATGTTTTTTTTATATGTGTTTATATTTATTCTTAAGTACTTCTAAGCTTTCTGAGACTAAACAGAGACCAGACATTGCTCTGGGTTTCCAGAAATGTTCTTAGCATATAGCTCTTTTCTGTCTGTTTAAAGACCTGATTCTTCCTATTTCAGATGAGTTGACTGTGAACTTTGTCTTGCTTCCCCTTAGCTTTTAGTTGCTCACTGTATCCTCCTTCAGAGTTCTTGAGGGCAATTCTAGTTTACAATTTGCCTCTCATTAATAACTGAATCATGGTGCACACTGGCAAATGTTTTAAGGTAGTTATTCTTTATTTCTTATACTGTCAAAAATATGCAGATCTGGACAAAACAAAAATACCATAAGCATTGCTCTGCTTTTTTTCCATGTGGCTTTTGAGTGTGTTTTGTTTTAAGGGTTCTTTGATGTAGGTCAGTCTCTTGAAGAGACCAGATTCTCTTCAATCATCTGTATGACTTCTTTTGTGAATGATAGCCAGTCTTTTTCTGATCCCTGCAGTTCACGCCTTTTCCTTCTGTCTGAAATGGATATTGCATCAGTCTTTCTTTTCTAAGTCCTTCCTCTCATTGTGATAACACCATTCAGCTTTGTAGGCTAGTGCGACTTCTACAGTTTCAACAAGCTGATCCATTGTTTAGTTACTCTTCTGTGTAAGCTCAGACATGAAAACGGGTTGTTTCTGCGTCATTTATTTCATTCTCTGAGGACATGCCATTAGAAGGGCATGTCATCAAAGTTATAACCATGATGGAGCATTAGCCTTTTGCCAAATGTAAGACTCTCTTGGTGTCATTGTTAGCCAAGCTCTATAAACTGACCACTGGAAGCATTATTAATTGTCCCAAAGCAAGAGTTTAAATGGAATAGACTGGACCTATTACTCTCTCTTTCATTAGCTGATAGAAAAACAAAAGTACAAGTGATCCTGTCTTGATCTCAAAACACTTTTGGAGGAGGTTGGTATCAGTCTCGATTTTTCAGAAGAGACAGCAGAATCATGTAAGTGTTGTTATCTGCAGAAAGTCCACTAACAAAACAGGCAACAGAACTGGAACCAGAACCCAGTTTTTTTGAGGCCTGTATGGTGTTCTTTGAATTGGTAAGGTGGGTGATACCATTCAGAATTAAATTGTAATTTATGAAGCATGAAGTCATGAAGGCTGAAAGAAAAAAGTTTAGGAGTAGGAATTGAGAGAAAAATATTTAGCAGGCTAGAGTAAATCTGGCAAAAATATTTCTCATAGGAATGAGGGGCAGTTGTGATTGTTAACACCTTCCCTTTCCCTCTACAACCATTACATTTCGTTTTGATCTTCCTAAGAGCAGGAAACTTGACGTTAAAAAATTTTGAATTGTTCTTTTCAATTTAAGATGTTAATAGGCAGCAAAATCTTAGGCATGAAAATTACTCTTAGCCAGCTGCCAAAGGGTAAGTAAACTTATAGCCTGCAAAAGACATCTGAAATTACAGCTCCAAATCAAGCTTTCCACATGATGAAAAAGTGTAGGATTTGGTTCTCACGTTGGAATCCTTAAGGAGGCTGACACTGAATACATAAAAGGTTTGCTTATGATGCTCTTGTAAGAAAAATATTATAGTGATGATGTTTGGAAAATGATGTCACTTCAGTTTGATTTATATGCAAAAAAAAACCAAACCAAAAAACCCCCAAAACCAAATTAAAAATACTACAGAGAAGGGGAAGGTTTAGATGATTTTCTTGGATCTTCCTGTTTTATTTGAGAGAACACTACTGAGGAAAGATTTCAGTAGACAGTGCGAGGTGACGCTAATTACTTGCCAGCTGTTCTAAGTATAAGAACTTGTGAGTGCTAGCTGTAACAGCTCATTTCTGTATTGGGAACCTAATAAGTGCGGTGAGATTAAACAAAATTCAAGTTTCATAGTATACACAACTCTGAAAGAAATCATTTACCTGCAATTCCAGCCATCTTACACAAGGGAAGTGGAGTCAGAATAACATGCATGATAATATCTCAAAAAAAAAAAAAAACCCAAACAATTGAAAAGCAAGTAGTTTTCTAATACTAGTAAGGATCAGCAGGTTTCCACTCTTTTATTTAGAGAGGTATTGAATTTCTGGTACCACTTATTGTATAGTCATACAGTGATTTAAACATGTATAGGTCATTACATGGCCTTTTTAAGTATGGTCTGTTGGACTTAAATTCAGCCTGTGAGAAGGAGATTCTTTCTGTAGCTCAGTTCTTAAATGGTTAAACTAAGAACTACTCATTTGTCTGCTTATTCTGAGTCTTTTTTTAATGAATAAAAAGTGCTTTGTGTTAAGTGCGGAATTCAGTTTATAATTTTTGTTTTCTTTTAGAAGATTTGATGATGTTGTGTGATATTTTCCTCTCATTTTTTTTTCCCATTTTGAAGGCTTTATTTTCTTAAAAAAAAAAAAAAAAATCTCTTCTTGGGGAATAATTAAACTTGGTTTTCATAAGAAACTCACAACTCAAATATAAGATGACTGAAAACAATTGCGTGAAAATGAAAAACTTGCACTTTATTATGAAATGATCAGAGATTACTGGTTACCTCATATTAAAAGCAGTGTTGAAACTGCAGCAGCAGTTTATTGCTCTGTAAAAGTCCAGTTAAAATAAAAAAAAAGTAGTGGAAATAAAAACGGCTTAGACTAGAAATAGGTTTGTCTATCTATTGAATAAAATTGTATACTCAATTACGGACTGCAGATGTTTGTCTAGCATATGAGATTCTTTATAGAGGAACAGTAACTAGTGTTACATTGTTCTAATTTCTTTGTATCTTCAAGAGAGAAAGGAAGAGAGCTGTATTAATGTCACTGTTGTGATCACGTTTTTGTCTTTTTTTTTCTCTTTCCAGATATTGACTACGCTTGTTAAAGGAATTTGTAAACCAGTAACCTGCAAAATCCGCATTTTGCCCTCAGTAAGAACATAAATCATTACACTGAAGTGTTTAATTATTGTTTAATGCTGTGATTTAAAATCAATTAGAATATATGGCACTCTACTATATTGGCATTTTAGCCATGTTATTGTGAAATATCATTTGGGATTATAATTTCTGTTTGGGATGCTGTCACAACCTGAAGGGTTAATTGACCTGCAGGTGTGTAGAGATAGTGATTGTGGGTTCATCGGATTCCATGATACACAAGGACACAGAGGCTTTTATCCTCTAAATTTCTCAACTTTATTACAGATTACCACAAATACCACAAAAATCACTATAGCAAATATACCTGTGATTAATAAGGCATGATATAGATATATCTATCTCAAACTATTACAAGTTTAGTAGCAACAATAGTATAACAGCAATGATTAATATGGCAGCAATCAATTATAGCAAGCAGGTATATACTAATACAAGTTACTACAGACTTATCACTAGTGAAGCAAACTTATCAATAGTATAACAGCAGATATGATAGATTACTTATATGCATATGTATATGTATGTTCATAGTAATAATACTGGTATCAAGTGCATTAGACAGATCTCAGAAAAGGGCCGAACCGTCCCAGACGGAAGGACAAACTGATCCCAGAAGGGGACCCAATCAACCCAGAAGAAGGAAGACAAACTGAACCAACCCCAAAAGTAGGTCCAGAGAGGGACAGAGGGACAGACTTAGTCCAAAGGTGATCAGTGTCATGGAGTTTGGAGTCAGCCAGGCATCCCTGGCAAGAGTCCAAGATCTCATAGAAAGTTTGTGCAGAGAGCTCAACCTGTTTAGGCAAAGTATGTGCAGCGTGGGAAGTTCTTAGAGAGAAGCTCCATTTTGGACAAAAATTAAGTCGTTTTTGTGTCAAGGAGACAGAAGAGGGTGTAGGACACCAGCCTGTGAGCAGCCAGTAGATGCTGTTAATTCCTGGTTTTCGCCTGGGGCAGCCATTGGATGATTGTTTTCTTTTCTTTCAGATGAATTTTTGTTTTTTTCCAGACTGTTTTCATGTTCTTGCAGTTAGAACAGCCAATGGCAGTTACAGATTCTTTCTTTCTCAGAATGTTTTCCTGTTTTTTCCAGACTATTTTTTGCCTTTTCAGATGATGAATTGCTGATAATGTTTCCTTGGTTTTGCACTTATCGATGGTATATCAGGATGTTGCTGGTTTCTAGGTATCCAGCTGCACTTATTAAGGATGCTTCTGGTTCACAGGCTTAGTTCCCGGGCTAACAATTTTCAGGCTGGCAGGCATTTTCTCTCTCAGTATTTTTCAGAAGACATTTTCGTCTCTTCGTTAATTTTCCCCTTCCAACCAGGTCGCCTTTCTGGCTGCTCACATCAGATGCCAAACTAAGGTTTTTTTTCTTTCTAATTTAAAAAGTCAAGAAAATACTAAATGTTAAATGTCTACGCATGGTCTTACTCCATTGAACTCCAAATGTGGATGCTTCTGTTAAGTACTTCTATATTTCTGAGTTAATCCCAAAGCTCTTGCTAGTGGATAAGCACTTAAATAAAAAGGAAAAATGGACTCTTATTTTAGGAGAAGCCTACCGAATGTGGAATAGACTGAGAGTAATATCATGTGTACATAAGCACAGTGTGATGAACTTTGAATTTCTTGACAGTCTGCTTGAAGTTTAAACTTCAAGAGCGGAAGACCAAGCCCTAATGTTACTTCTCCAACTTCCAACGTTCATGTTAACAGTGAAGATTTAACTAATGAAATTGTGTTTACAAAAGAAACTGCCTGTGCTCAATATACTACGCAAGGAAATTTTGCATTACTTGACTTCTGATTTACTGTATGTGCAATGACAGCGATAAATACTACAAATGATACCTGAATTAAAAACAACTTCTGTAGCCTTTTTAGAAACTCTTTGATAAATTGAAGCACTGATATTGCCAGCTTATACAAAGAGGTTCGTAATCTTCCTTCTCAGAAGCACCATCTTCATTGCCAGTAGAATGACTTTTTTTCTGGATAGATTCTTGGCTACAGTCATTCTTTTCAAAGAAATTGTGGTAAGACTGTTAATATTGCTAAAGCTGTTACATTTTGTTTTGACAGTATTTTTCTAGAATTTAACTATTAAGAATGTAGTGAAAATACATAGGTTCTTTTTTCTTTTTTTTTACAGCTGATGTGGCTTCCTTACTGGATTTTTTTTTTTTTCAGTTGAATTCCCTATGTATTTTTAAACCTCCAGGAGATGATGTGCCTTCTCTTTTAATGACTGATTATTTTGCGATTGTGTATTTAATTAACTGCCTGGTTACCGTGATTGTATATGACCTGGATAGATATTTCTGTAGCTGGATGAACTGTAACTGAGCTAGCTATTGTTCAAAAGTCATTTACACATGCACTTAAAATGATTAAATGAACAAATGAAGCCTGTGTGGAAAGAATTGGTAACTCTAATATCACTTCCGTGTTGAAGTACTGAAGTATTAAATCAAAGAACTGGCACCTCTCCTTTTTATTTTCTACAACTATCCTAGAGCTTCTTCCTTTTTGTTTCAAGCTGCTTTTGCATAACATGTCATCCATCAGAACAGCAGGTGAGCTTCTGTCTCTATGCCCATGCCAGCTGGTAGATGTAGCATTTTTCAAAGACCGAACGTGCTATTTTTGTGATGAGCCACAGATCATTCTCCAGCTTTTGAAAATAAAATTGGCCTTATCTTTTTTTCATTCTGCCTTTTAACAGCATCTTACCTCTTTGAAGATACACTGGGAACTTCCCCTTTTTCCTCTAAATCTTTTAATGTCATGTACGAATATCATTAGAATTTTTTAGATACTAGTTAACTTTTTTAAGACACATCTGAGGAATATTTATAGATGTGTGATTGCATGTTACGTTGATTTCGGAAGGCATCCTCTTATTAAAATGCATTTGAATTACAATTTACAGAGTAGTTGTTAGAGAGGACTTACTAATCAAGTGTTTTATATAATTTTCAAATGAGTCTAAAAATGTGTTGGAAAATATTCTTCTACTAGAGATTATTGTGTTACCTGGTTTGAGAAAGTTTGCGATCTATAGTTTCAAGGAAGTGTTAGAAATGGATTCTTATTTTTGCCGTAATAGGTAGTTCTTTAATTGAAGTATATATTAAATGGTTATGCATTTTGGGAGTTACTGTTGAAATACAGGAATAATATCCCTCTTGAGAAAAGACAAGACTTCTAATATTTGTTTGTACAATGATTGCAGGGTAGTTATTCCTTTCGTTGTGAACTAAAATCATGTCATTCTCTCTTATCGCTCAGGTTGAGGATACTGTGAACCTGGTAAAGAGAATAGAAAAAACTGGTATTGCTGCCATTGCAGTCCATGGAAGGTAAATCGATTTTAGGCAAGAGACACTTAGATTTTTTTAGTTTACTGATGAATGTAGCACAGTGAAATGACTAGAATATACTCTACATCTAATATATGGTCCTGATTTCAACTGCTAACTAACTTGGTGTTGTAGAAAATCAGGCCAGTAATGAGGGAATTGAACCACTTGCTGCTATTTTTCTAAAATTTTTGTCTCAAAGACCAAACAAAACTAAAATTATCTTGCATACTCTGTATCTAAAAAATGCTGTTTATCTGGATATGGAATTACAGTAACAATGTTTTAAAATGTATTTGATATGAAAGAATTCTCTTGTGTTTTTAAAAAAAAAAAAAAAAAGGAAAATTACATCAAATATATAAAGTAAATCAGTGGAAATAATTATGTCCTAATAATCGTTGAGTCATGTCTGCTGTGATTCAGATATCTACAAATTCCATAGGAAATCTTTGGTCTTGTCTATTTCTGTTTGATGGAAAGGAAGAAGGAGGAGAGGCCTCAGCACCCTGTCCACTGTGATGTGATCAAAGCCATATCTGAAGCAGTCTCCATTCCAGTAATAGCAAAGTAAGTTGGACTGATTAGCTCTTTAATGCAAGATGCCTGTACCTAACTTAAGATTTGCAAGTGCAGGAAGAAGCCCTTTCATGTAGGGCAAATCCAGCATTACCTGTTAACAAAGATCAAATCCGAATAGAGCTAGTGGTGACAGAAGTTGGCCATATGAAATACCACCATACCTCAGTTTTTAGTTTAAAGGTTCCATGCATTTTTCAGCAAGTATTGCTTTTGTGTGTCACAGTCTATCCTATGGAAGTTGTTTCTGATTGCACCCAGCAGTTGAATTCTCTATGATTTTAAGCCCTGTGCAGTGACTGATTATAACCCTACCACTGTGTATCTTGGACACTTGCACACTAGAGATCACCTGTCCCACTGCTCAAAAACAGTGTTATATTCTGTGGCCTCACATTTTCCCTAAGACCTTCTTAGTCTCTGCATATACGGACACAATGCCACTGAATCTGCTTGTATTGATAGATCCTTCAGTAACTCTGTGATAGTAAAATAAGGAACTCGGTCTTAGAAAAGTTTAGCTACAAACTGGTAAGTTTTAAGAGCAATCGTGGAAGCAGAGGTAATGAAAAGTATCAAACCATCCTGAATTATATGTGATCTGCCTGACCAGCATCTTTAGATGTTTCACCTCTTTCTAAGTGGCAGTAGAATATCCTTGGCCAGAGAAGCAGTGTCCTTAAATGTAGTTCTGTCTTCATTGATCTTGATTTTTCATGGAAAAGCTGCATCTCTGTAAACCGTATACTTGGATCAGAAATTTGAGGACTGTTTTCCTGTTCACGTTTCTATGTAGAAAATACATCGAGAGTCACAGTTTTTGCAGTTAGAAAACCTGTTTCTGTACTGGACAAAGGAAATATGTCATGCTGATAATCTTTGTTTATCCACTTCTGAGTGATTCACTCCCTTGCTAGTTTTCAGAGTAATTTTTTTAAACAGTATGAAATTAAAAAGCCAAGCAAAATTCACATTGTGCATTGCCATGAAGCTTTGTTTGCCTAGGTAAAAGATGAGGCTAACAATTTTTCTTATGCATGTCACAGAAACGTCAGCTCTGTATGAGTACTTTCTATGATGTAGAAGTGTGCAATTAAGATATAAAAATATAAGGGGTTTATTGTTGATAAATTGCTTCTAATTAATCCCTATATCAATTTACTTCTTTGCAAGTGTCCCAACATGCTGAACTAACCTTAACCATCTCTTTTTTTTCTTTTATGGTTTCTCTGAAAAGGGTATGATCTTTGTTTTAAATCCACTTAATGAAACTTCCCTCTCTAAAGAAGCATAAATGTGCAACTTGGAATCCTGCTTATTAAATATATTTGATCCATGGTATTTGATCCTTGCTGTAACTTATTTGGCTAGTATTTTGAGAATTTTAACCACTTGTACCTCAAGCTTGGTCAGGAAGTACACAGGAATGAATAAAAAGGAAGACTGGTGCTTAAAAAAAGGCAAGAAAACTTGAATTGGCACTATGATTTCTAGAACGGTACTGTGTTTATGGAATAATCTTTCATAAGTGCGGGAAGCTTGCTTGTGTTGTCTTCACAATTAAATGTCTGGTTTTAAAGTCATTTATCATTACCTAGTTTTTATTTTGAATTTTGACAGTATTTTCACTTTTGAGGGAATAAAGATCCTACTCATACTTTGTAGTTCAAAAGTCCAACTTTTATTTTACATTTAAAAGATGCTGTGAAGGGAAATTTTAAGAGAAAGAAAAGGTGTTTTAAGTGTTCTTTTTGCTTACTAATATGTCTAACTTGCTGACTTGAAAGCAGAGGTTTTCACAATAGAAGAAGAGCTACCTTCTTTTAACTTAAAGTGCTTTCTGACTGATCCGGACTCTCCGTATGTTAGTGCTAGAGTGAAAATGGAATGATACTGCCCGTGCTTAAGTTGTTTTCAGGACCACTTGTGCCAACACAATTAGCATGCAGTTGAAGGTTACAGAACTGGCAATTACAAGGTATCATTTTTCAAACAACATGGAAGTGATTCTTTGTGAGCCTTATCCATTAAAAACTGTATGAAAGCACACAGTTCGTGTAAAACACAAACTGCATTCTTTCTTCATAAAAACAATCTTCTATTTTTAAGAGAAGTATGCAGATAATGAAAAATATTATACATAATCAATGTTTTAATGAGCCATTGTTAATAAAACTTTCAGACCCATTTATTCTCTTGGATTTGAGATAATATCCTAAACAGACTCTACCACCATTCATAATGTAGTATCACATTGAAAATACAAGGCTGTGTTGAAGTACAAGTATAAGAGCAAATAAAACTTTCATGATTATAACAGTGATGTTAATTTTTAGTGGAGGATCTCATGACTTCATCAAAGAATATACGGACATTGAGACCTTCCAGAAAGCAACAGCTGCCTCATCAGTAATGATAGCTCGTGCTGCCATGTGGAACCCATCTATCTTCAGAAAAGAGGGTCTTTTCCCCTTGAAGGAAGTCATGCAAGATTACATCAAATATGTATGTTTTTTGGAAGATCTTACTTGTAGTTAACATTGTTTAGAATTGTTAATCTTACTACAGTATTTAATTTCAAAGACTTAGGCTGTGGGGCTATTTTAGCATATCGCATATGACATGAGGCTTGCAAATCAGCCGACTACTTCCTCTGTTTTATTTTGTTCAGAAAAAAAATTTCAGGAATCTGTATTCAGAAAACAGTTTTTCCTGATCATTCTTTTCTTACGTATCATGCTTTTTAGCCCTAGTTTCTTGGGAACATTTGTGAGGCTTTACGAGGCTATCTAGAAATGTCTAGGAATTTGAAAAGCTAATGGTATGTACAGCAATTCTCTTGATGTTACAGTAATACAAATAATATTGAACAGAGAAGTGAAGGAATATTAGATACTCAGTTACTGCTAGATTAATTTTTAGAAATTAATTGCTTTTTACAAATCCTGTCAAGAATTTTTAACAGCAGGGAATCAAAGGGAATGATTTGCCAATAAAGTAATGCTGTGTATCTATAGCTCCATTAGCTGAGTCATCTACTATATAAAGCTTTATGTATTATTCAAAATACACAATTTTAATGACATAATAGGAAATTAATCAGAAATCTGTGGCTTTGATCATGTAATCAATTAAAAATTTTTTGGTTTTTGAAAATTTGGACTGCCATTAAATACTTACTGAAATATCACTGCACTAGTCATTTAGGTACACTGGTCAACTCTTTCTTCATAAGTATATAGAATAAGTATATCTGAATAAGTTGAACTTCTTTTCATGAAAGCATGCCAAAATAATCAGATTATACTCACATTTGCAAGTAGTCTTGAATATGTTATTGAGAAAACTGTACATTGTGGTTTGCCTTTCAAGAGACATAAGCATTCTCAGATAGATTTGTTTGGTATGTTTTTATATATTTTGTCTCTCTCCTTCAGGCAGTGCGATATGATAATCACTATACCAACACAAAATACTGTTTGTGTCAGATGTTAAGAGAACAGTTGGAAACTACTCAGGGTAAGAAGCTGCATGCTGCCCAGTCCGCACAGGAGATCTGGTAAGCATGTACTTCAGAAATAGGAATTGTACTCTCTGTCAAGCTTGCAAACAAATTATCTGTCTGTAGCACTGCCTGGCATTTCATACCCTCAGAAGAAGTTTTTAAAAAAAAAAAAAATCCAGTTAGTGAGATGTGGAATAATGCGGTAAACATTTCCAGGTTTCCTCCATGCTCAGGTGTTAAAGCTTTAACCCTAAAACTGTCTATATATTTGATACACTAATTGGAGTGTCACTTCACTTAGCGACAGGCATTTATTCTATATTTGCATTAACTGATTAAGAAAAGTTTCAGCGTTCTCTTGTGGTAGTCTGGAGGTTAACACTGTGGAGCTTGTCTTCTTCCAGAGATATTTATTTATTTTAACTTTTCCTTTTGTGCATAGGATTTTTAATGTTACTGGAATTTTTATGACAAGATGTTTGTTTTAAATGAACACTTGGAGATAAAGTCAAAACAATGTATGACGGTCATCTGTGTGATACTTAAATGTATTTCTTTTGCTTTTCATACCTGAAATATGCTAATGAATGATGACAACATTTTGAGGAAAATTAGTAGCTTTAATGAATCTCTTCATCCTGGACATCTGAAAGAGTCTGGATGAAATTTCTCAAAGGGAGAGGCAGAAAAGAAAAAGGAAAAGTTTGAGAGAAACCATAAAATAGAAATGCGATTAAAGAATTCACACAGAATGGAGGGGAATTCAGGTTTGAACCCTTCCCAAACTGAACAAAATAAAGGTCTGAGCATGCACGTGTCATATCCATGCTGTGTGCTGTAATTATCCTTCTGATGGAACGGAGGGGAAGAGAGTCTCTTTTTTTTCTAAAACAAAGTCTAAAACTATTTGTTATCTTCATGTATAAAAATGGATAGAAGTGTTGAAAGCTTGAAATACTTAGCAAATGGAGTTATTGTTTTCTAGCAAACCCTAGTCAGCATTCTGTTCATGTTCAAAATGAATGGAAATGGCTGCAATCCTTTTGCCAGTTTATTGCGATTTACCAATTTGGGCTCTCTATAAATGCTGATGTCCATGATTATTACATTATAATACAATGAGGGGAATTTGTGTTTTATATATAAAAGGAGTTAGCCTTCATTAATTATAAAGGAGCAATAGAATCCATGAACAACATTTACACTTAGCAAGTTACTTTTCACTTTTGCAATATAAATAGTTGAACAATTTTTAGTATAGTAAGTTATTATCTATTTTGTTTATAGTTCTCCAATTTGGTTCAAAGAGATACAGTATAGATTGAAACTGAAACAGTCTTTTACAACTTCAGATAAATCTTAGGCAAAAGGGTGGTGGTGTTCTCTACTGAATGAATAGTAATGCATAGTATGGAAAGAAAAATTGAAAGTAAGAATCAAGACTTTAAACAGGTAATTAGAAGAGTCACAGTTTATACACATAAACACTGGATAGAGTTCTAATGTAAAAGTTTGGGTTTTATGGGCTATGCCTAACAATTCTTTAGGGGCTTCCAAAATTGAACATAATCAGTTTTTGTATGTGTGATGCAATATCAATTTCAAAATTAGCTTAAGCAGTGTGTGTGAATGAGAGGGGGACAGGGAGAGAGCCACTTGAAAATTTATAAAACTGCTTTCTATTCGCAGACTCAGTCTTTTAACCACTGTTCTAAACAGCCTGGTTGATGTGGAGATAACTGAAGAACATTCAGTTATTTATAATGCACCTATATGTCTTCAGACAAAAATGTTACTTAAATACTACTGTCTCCTGGTGGTGATGGCATGTTACAGCCATTCGATGTTTTAAACTGAGTACTGAATGCAAGAGAGCAGGCTGCTCCATTTCAGACAAAAAAATTTACTTAACAGTACATAATAAGTTACCTTCTCCTAGAAGCATCAGTTAGTATTATTCAGCTTCATTGCTTTTCCACTTAGAGCATTGGCGATGGTTTTGTGGCCAGAATTCGTTTTGTCATTGAACAGCCTTATACCAATGAGCGTTCTTTTAACAGTCAGAAAGTAAAAGCTTTCTTATGCTGCAGGTTTTATTGTTGTTATCATCTGCAGAAAATGAATAGTCTCAGTTTTGCAAAGTAGATGCAGCCTGCCATGGATCTGAAATTTAAAAGGCTGAAATTTGAGGCTCTTGCCTTTGACCCAGATCCTAGTTGCTTCCTCCCTTGTATTGGGGCTTGTGAATAATACTCTGAAGTCAGAAAATCTGAGATTTTGAGGTATGTGGATGTTAGTGTTTATGTTTACAGTATTTTTACGTACTAAAATTAGAAGAATAATCTATTTCCTACTTTTAGCTCATATTGCCCTTGTGGAGCTGATGCACCAGGAGTCACTCAGAGACGTTCTTTGCTGATTGATCCACCTGCAAGTTAATAATTGAGCTAATAACTTGAACATTGGAGGACCTGTATTTCTGATTGATTTTGCCTGGACTTTCAGGCTGCAAATTGAATATATAGTGCTGGAAGTGAGAACGTTCTTTTTCTACTTGCAGCTCAACAGTGCCTGATAAGAATTGAAGGAGAAATAATATAACATCACTGTGCAGAACATAGCCACACTTTCATGTACTCTGTACATATATACTCTATTTAAACAATTGATTTCTCTACTTAGTTTTAATCACAATCATCACATCATGATGTGATACAGCAATTTGTAAGCTGTTCTCTAATACAAAGGAATTCTGTTTGAATAGTGAAGTCTTTGAAATGGCTGACTTCTATGAAGAAACAACAGCTATTTTTGAAGCAAAGAAAACATCTTTAGAAACTGAGACACAAGATGAAGATGACCAAATGGAAGATCCAGATGTAATAAAAATGGCTGTTAGATTTGACAAGTAAGCATACGGATTAAGTTTTTCACTATCTTGCTTCTGTAAATAAAAACTGAATTTGACAGTGCCTTACAGGTTTTTTTTGAAAAGAATAATTTGCTTAACAGTGCTTACTGATTCAATTTTTATGAAGCAGTTTGTGTACATCATTACGTAATCACTAGCATCACCACTCTTCCTGTGCTGTCTGGGTGTTGTAAGGTGTTCTTTAGTTCCAGGCTTCCTGAGACTGCTTAATTATCTCGGTTAACTTATTAAAAGTGCTGGGTGATTTTAAAAAAAATTCAAACATCTGTACTTAGAAGAATATGAGGACACAAAGATATAGAGTTCAGTTATTTTTAGTGAAATTTAACTAAAACGGTACTACTTCTATAAAAGGTCCTGCGCAAATGTCATAATACTCTTTTCTAAGCAGATAACATATGTGCTCATCTGCAGTCTTCTAAATGTGTTTTGCTTATAAGGTATTCTTGAAAAACTAATTCATGGAGTTATGTACAATATTTTATGTAACCTTTGATTATAATCTGTAAAGCCTATAGACCTGTTGTTACTTTCCATGTTATACCCGTTTGCTATTTTTGCTATGTTTGCTATTAAGTCTATCAAACAGCTCAAGAACAGTGTGGTACAAAATGCTCCTCAAATCCAGTCATAATGCTTTAATATTTACAGGATAATATTTACAGGATTACCGGTCTCCCTGAGGATTGAAACAATGGTTTTACAGTATTTCTTTTTCCTGCCAAGTACAAGGGCCTGTAATTCCATGTCAGTTACTGAATCAATGCCTAGCTTTCCTACCTCTTTTTATTTGATAACTCTACTGTCTCATAACAGAAGCAGCTTCTTTTCTTTCTTCAAGTGTTTAATCTTATACGGTTGCTTGTAGTAAGTAGTGCCAACTGTATCTCTATTCTGCGTCATATATTTAGTTAGAATCTCCTTTCTGGTAAGTAACTTTTCTCTAGCTGTATTACTACAGGATGTGAATGTTTGGGAAGAATTAGTAGAAAAGTTTAGATTTTGTTTTAGATGTTATGTCAGACATATTACTTGAATTATCTAATAAGGAAGCAACGTTTTTAGCATAATTAGAGCTGTAAAATTAAACCACAAAGAATAACTGGTAGAAGTAATATAATAAGCAGCACTATCTGTTTTAAAATAGAACTCTGTGCAGTTGTTGACCACAAATTTTTCTGTCTAGGCGAGAATATCCACCACAGATTACTCCAAAAATGTATCTTCTGGAATGGTGTAGGAAAGAAAAGCATCCTCAGCCTGTTTATGAAACTGTGAGTCAACGAAGAAACCTTTTCAGACACCTTCCTCTGCCTTGTCTATGAAATTAAGTATTTTAGGACTCAAGGTAGTGAGAAATTCTGCTTCACAGTCTAGCATAGCTCTTGAGTAAGCAGCTTCAGAAATGGTAATACACGTATGTATGAAAATAGTAGCTTATTTTATTAGAAAATAAAAGTTTTAAAGTCAGACCTTCATGTGTGAAAGAAGTTGCTGTAACTACGGGTCATTACATGGGGGTCCATGACTGATTTGCTTTTACTTCTACTGTGGATTAAAGATTTTTTGGATTCAGAATGTTGTCTCTGTTGTTGCACACTGTTACAGGTAGGAACTATACTGGATGGGTGCAACCGATCGGTTAGATGGGGACATTAGTTGATTTTTATTTTTTTTTTGTAAAGCAAAAATATTTGCAGTTTGGACAATTCCTTCTTAATTTTTAATCTTAAAATATGCAAGGTTAAATTTGTGGTGTGAATTACAGTAATTTTAAAAGTTATTTGGTTGTGGTGTAAAGACAAGAATAACAAGGCACCTTGACAATGTTTGTTTGTTGTGTAAATGACGTGACTGTTTTTGACAGGCCCCTCCCTTTTAATTCTTTTTTTCTCCAGGTTCAAAGACCACTGGATAGATTATTCTGTTCAGTAGTGACAGTAGCTGAGCAAAAATACAGATCAACTCTGTGGTAAGCTATCTGTTTTTTGCAGCTGTATTGTAATTGGTTCAGAAATGTTCCTTAAACCTTGCAATGAAAGGGTACTCTAGTTTATTCCAGTTAACTTTGATTAAAGTCAACTTAAAAGGTACCTTCTGAAGCTACCTCTGGGAGGGAGAATGGATTAAAAATTTCTGAGAATTGAATGTGACAAAAGGAAGTAAGCTTTAGCGTAATCAAGTAAACCATTAAAGACTTTAATTCACTTAGTACATTAGTCCACAAATTGTATTGGAAGGGGAGCAAATAGGTGACCTGGATCAATTGTGTGTGTGTGAGGAGTTCAGAAACCAATCAAGGGAGGCAGAGGAGAACATTGGAGGAGGTAATGTCTTCAGCCACTACAGCAGATCCATTCTCAGTAACAAGTCAGGCTTAAGTGTCTATATACAGTGAAGCAAAGGACAGTTTAGTGGCTTCTCAGAGGTCATGGTTAATCAACAGTTATATCCAGGGCTGCTCTGAAGTTTCATGACTGTATTTTATACAATCATCTGTTAATACTGGAGTTGGCTTGAGGCATTTGCACCTAAATTGATCTAACTGCAGAGCTATAGAGCTCAGCATTGAACATTTTAAAGAGAACAAGAGCACACAACAGTTACTGGTGTTTGCAGCATTCCTGTTCAGAGACTTTAGGAAGCTAAGCGCAGCTGATAGGAAACTTTGAGAAGAGAATGTTTTCAAGTACTGAATTTCACAAACGTTTAATCTGCAGTACCTCTCACAAATGACACAATTTTTATTATTATGGAACAGTTCCTGCTTTTGTCAGCGTCAATGAACTTGTACGCCTATCAGAGATTATATTTGGGCCTGAGTGTCTTTCAAGAAAAGTGATCCTTCAAAACTCAGTTAGTTTTGTTTAGTGATCATATTTGTAAAAGTTAACTGAGGATTGCAGCCACTTAGGCCAAACACACGTTGACTTCATCCCTTTGAAATGAAGAGTGAGACACAAGACCTGATAGAAACAAATATTCTAGGAATGTTACATCAGAAGTGATGCATCAACATTAACACCTAGCAAGATTCAAATGATTTCTGGAATGGACCTATTTTGTTCTTCTGCTGTGAGATGACTACAAATGCTGTTTATTTCATGATGTTGCATCAGAGACAGGAAATTGATTGTCTCTTGGCAGTGTAGAGACTTCAGTTTCTACTTTTACCTGTGCTCTATCTGCTTGCTCTTCAGGGACAAGTCAAAGAAACTAGCAGAACAGGCTGCAGCTATTGTCTGTCTGAGAACATTGGGTGTCCCAGAGGGAAAGCTGTGTGAGGGAGAAAATCACCTGATTAACAAACGCAAGAGGGAAGACCGGGAGCGCTTGAATAACAGAGACCACGGAGAAGATCTTGCTGAGCCTTCCCATAAAAAAGCTAATTTTATTGAAGAAACTTCTGACATAAATGTGCCTAAGATGCCAAGATAGCATGGACATTAGAGGTTTTATGCCTATGCAGCTACAAATTAGCTCCTGTTTGTATATCTTGCTGTTCACATTTCATTTGGATTCTCTCGGAGATAGATAAATTCCCTAGTTGTGAAAAATGCCAACGAGATGTTTACTGTTCACCATTCACTGTCCCTATGGTGCCTTTCAGACAGGATAGATCAGCCACTTGATTTTAAAGAACATTGAGAAGATTATCCCAAATAATAAATTTTTAAAATATCGGATATTTTCAAAACAATTTTGTCATTGGTTTTATTACCTGTGTTTTTATTTTTAAGAATTCTACAGTGTGCTGGTAAGAGATGTATGAATACATCATCAATAAGCAGATGGATTCATCATGGAACTATGTAGTTAATCAGAAAAACTAATGCAGGAAAATACTAGTAGCTAAGTAGACATGGTTTTGTCAAATGAGTTTTATGCATGTCTTGCAAGCTTTATTTACACTGTCATATATCAAGAAAAAGTTTTTTGCGGAGAGAAAGACTTAGAAATTATAACACTAAGCATGAAAATAACATTCTTCTTTCATAATTTCTACTACACTTTACCCTCCAGAAATATGACAATAAGAATTAACCATCCTTTCCTGGTCTTAGGTATTACAATTGTGCCTTTCCAATAAGGAATTGGAGCCAAGCCTGGTAGCCATCAATTTGTTGAATGAAGGTACTTTGACCGGTTTTATTCTTTTGAACTCGGATGCTCTAGTAAATGTCTGCATGTATATTACTTGCAATAATGGGCATCCAAATATGGCCTTATGTGTTTGCTCTTGAAATGTGACCCAGTTTGCCTCAGTATTTAGCTGTTAGTGATACTGGTGGTCTTAATCAAAGGCACATGTTCTCTTCTTAATTTGCCATCGTCATAACTTCCTATTAAAGTAAACTATAAGTACGTGCTGTATGCCAAGAGAGGATAGAGACCCAGTCTGATTTCCTGGCAATCCAGCTGAGCTTGTCTGATTTAAATTTGAGTTTTGAATCCCCAAAAGAATGTCTTCATGGATTAAGAGAATTCAGGGACTTCAATTATTAATGGTTTATTGAAATGGTGGTTTAGTTTCCCTCAACAGGGTGAGGGATCTTCACATTATCAGTTCTGGTCTGAAAACAAAATGACAGGGGTATCATGCCATGATCTCTAAAGTATTTTGTATAAAGACCATACAAAGTATAATTTGTTTGGATGTAGTTCATAAGTAGCCTTCCTATCTAAAACTTTGAATCTCTCTCTTCAAGTGATAGTGCCAGCATTAAACCATTCTTTTACAATGGAAGAACAATATGTCACCAGATAATATTCAGACTTGTGAAATTAAATAGATGTGTATTCATATTTATAATGTCTGCTGGTTTAGATCAGAGTAATTTATAGTAAATTTATACAGTCTAAGAAGAAGAAAGTTTTTCTTGCTTATTTTGTACGTTGCAGTAAATGCAGTTAAATATACCTACATTTGATATAACTTTAGTGCTAGAGTTTTACACCCAAGCAGCAAAAGAATTTGCAGTATTAATCAGAAATTTCAGAAGTAGCCATTTTCCTATTGTGAGTGCTATCTGTGTGTCTTTGTTTTGTCAGGATTATTTGGAGCAATCATAGAATAAATAATAGAGAAAAGGTCATTCTTAGGTCCTGCTAGCAGTGTGGCTTGCAAGGTCTAATGTCATAGAATCATAGAATGTTTGAGCTTGGAAGGGACCTCTGGAGATCATCTGGTCCAACCCCCCTGCTCAAAGCAGGGTCAACTAGAGCAAGTTTCCCAGGACTGTCTAGCTGGGTTTCTCATAGTGCCAAGGATTAAGACTCCACCCACGACCTTCCCTGGCAACCCATTCCAGTGTTTGATCACCCTTATGGTAAAAAAAGTGGATTTTTTTTTTTTTTTCTTGTGTCTACATGGAATATCCTGTATTTCCATTTCTGTCTCTTGTCCTGCCACTTAGAAGAAAGTGGCTTCATCTCTTATCATTGTCTGTCTAAAATTAAAATTGAATGTTTGGGTAAACCCCAATTATTGTAAGTGCTGGTGCCTAAATACAGTGTGGACTTGTGTGGCAGCAATTACTGGAGGTTGGTGGAAATTACAGTGGATTGGGACCAATTTATAGATAAACCAACCATGGGGAACATGTAATTTCTGTCTTGGCTCATAGAAAAGCCCAAAGAAAAATCACCTGGGGGGAAGTCTGCCACAGCTGATGTGGACCTCTTTCAGAAAAGAGATAGGATTATTCAGTATGGGAACCAAGGCCTTTATAACAAGATTTGTACCTTTTCTTTTTTTCTCCTGTATTTTGTCACATGCATCCTGCCTGCCTCCTTAGTGAGGTGTAGCCTGTGTAGACTTCTCACGTTTTTTCCTTCCAGCAATTACTTCAAATGCAGTTCAAAGCACATGTTTATGGTGAGAGATAGGTGACTCCAAGGGCAGTTGAGAATGTGTAAAATTTGGTTTTATGTTGAACAGCTGAGCAGATTTCTGCAGCAAGCTGTCAAAAATTAACATGGAACTATAGTTGAAGATAGATGCCTGAACAGAGGTATGAATATCCTAGCATGTAGATGCTTTACTAGAAATCTTACTTTACAGAATACGTGCCTTGGTTTGCTTTATGGAGACAATTGGATAAAACTGGATATATAGGCCTCTGTGAGCTGAAACAACTACTATGTTAACGCTAGTCTGCAAAGTGTATGTATTGTATTTATATTAAATCAAATGGGTGCTAAAAGTTTTGGGAGTTGTTTCTGTTTTCTAATAAGTGCATGTTTTCAGATCCTTACTTCAATTATTTTGTGGTCACCAGTGCTTATATTTACTTCTCTTAATTCATTGTAATAGTTGTATACATTAATGAGGTTGTCTGCACTGTAGTTATGGATGGCCATAGCTAGGCCAAACAGCATGTGAAAATGAGAGTGAGGAGTCACTCGGTTGGAATGAGCATTCAATGCTAAATATAGAAGGGCTGTAAATTCTGGCAAATGGCTAGGAAGCGTAACGTTTGATGCCCTTCATCAATTTCAAAAAGAACTAAAGAGAAGTTGCAATTGTATATATGTGTGTGTGCAGGTCCGAATGTTTGGGTTTAATGACTTTCTCTTACATGCTTTCATTCCTCTTAACTATTACAACTAACGTGTGACTTGTTATCCTACTTCGATCATTCAATTCATCCTAACCAGTTCTACAGATAGGATAACTGTATTTACTATGTATGTTCCCTTCTCAGCACTGGTTTTAAAATAATTACTTAAGTGACCAGTGCTTTCCTTCTAGAAATTGTTCTGTTCACATCAGTTTTAAAGAGCAAACTACGCTGGAGACTCGTCTGTACGAGTTTCTGCTTTGCTACTCTTTTCTGCTGTACCTTTCATAAACAGAAGGTGGCAGATTTCGCCCCCGCCCCCGAAAAGTATGCTGACTTCTGCAGTATTTAACGGTCCAGCCATTGCACTTCTGCATTCTTGCATAGGGTGGCAATTGAGACCACAGTTGGGCTGGAGGATATTTAGCCTCACTGTTCGGAATTTTTTTTATTTAATATTAATGTGGTGTGAATATGATACTTCGTCAATACTAACCAAAGCTGTGCTCTATTTTAAGTATGTGCTTAGTGAAAATGTTTCACTATTAATCCTATGGAATTCAGTGAAGCAACTGGTTTTTTTTTTTCTGTTACAAGGCTACAGCAAGCAAACAAAAAAGCAGTTGTGTTTTGTTTCATGTGTTTTCTTCATGCTGCAGAAACTATTTGTAACAATACCTGCCAAAGTGTGATCCATGGGTATGGGGAGAACTGTAACTTGTCCTCCCTGTAGCCTGCATGTACTCTTCTTATTAGAAATGTGAATGGGAATGCAAAGATATATTTACTAGCCTTTTAGCATGGATGCGCTCACTGCGGGGCTACCTCCGGGGCCCTTGCTGGTTGGAATGCTTTTTGGAATGTCCCGGGCTGGGAGCCCAACCCCTCCCTGGAATGTGAGGTTAAATGTTGGCGGCACAAATACAGAGTTTGAATATCAAAATCCTAGAGTTCCCCAGTACTGCAATTTCAGAAAGCTGGCAAGCGAACCACATGTCAGCTCAGCTGCTCTCTGATTCAAAGAGTAAGCATGCCTTGGGTTGCTGGGGGAGGAGGAGGAGGTAGGATGTTTTTTGTTTTGGTTTGGTTTTTACTTACCCGTTATGACCTGCAGAAGGGTATGCTTTTCAAAGATGTTAACCGGCAAGATTGCAAGAGGTCCCAAACAGGTGTTAGATAGAAAGAAGTCTTCATTCACAAAAGCAGTTTATTGCCACTTCTGTAACCAAACCTACAAGCTCAACATACTCAAGAGCTGTTGCTTTATTAAACAGGAGTCTCTTTATATTTGGACACTGAGACAAGAAGCTATGTGTCGATGAGATGACCTGTAAGGCTTAAGTTTCCATCTGTGTCACAGTGCAGGAGGCCTACGTTTGAGGCTTTTATTCAGAGTTTCTGATGACAAAGCTGATGAAAAACAGTAAAAGCGAGATGCAAAGCCTTTGGTGAGAAGGGAGTGCCTCATGTATTGTTAAACAGCAGTTGCCTAGGTCAGTTGAGGAGAAGAATTGATGAGCTCCAGAGGGAGTCCAGTCCAGTCATCCTTACTCAAAAGAGCATTAACCTCAGTGTTTTTATGAGAGGAGGCTTGAAAAACATACATATCTGTGGTGTTCTCTTAGCTTCCAAATGAAACTGTGTTGTAGGAGTTAATGTGACTCTGTCTGTTAAATATCTATTAGATAAATAAATAAATAGTTTTCCCTTGCCCTGGCATGGTGGGAGAGTCTCTGTTTTCCATTTTTAGAAAGTTGTTGTCTGAGAGATATCCTCTTGTGAGAGCACTGTAGTATAAATCTGATGCTTTACTCATTTTAATTTAATTTTTCTTGATAGTCTCCATACATTTGTTAATGCCTCAATGTGTCATTATGTTTGAAAAAAATGAGCTTACTGTTTAACTGCCTTTAAAAATTATTGCTTGGTGATTATAACTGAAATGGTTATAATCTATCTATAGTTGTGAACATGGATTTTTGATTAGTATTCTATTGTGTAGAGCTGACAGAACTGAATTTGAATACAGATCTTCAATCTGTACTTTTTAGCTGTTTTAAAATTATATAAACATTTTACCTTTCCTAATAAAGTTTTTCGCTGATTTGTAAAATTATCTATGCAGTATTAGGATGCTGCATGTGCCGTGCATGCCTGTATACTTGCCACTGTCTGTTCTGTGCACGGGTGTTAGCAGGGATTGTTAGCATTTGGTCATAGGTATCTATGTTAAACTTCTTAAACAGAAACTGATAAAATGATTTTCTTCATTGTGGTCTGAGAAAAGCGAGAGTTACAAAGATATTAAACTAAAAGCTAGTACTTCATTACCTTTTTTTAATTAAGTGTTGGAAAACATTCTCTTTTTGAGTTAGAAAAAAAAATCAGGCTCTAATGAAACTTCATTGGCAAGCTTCTCAGTGACTTATGTGATTTGATTCAGTGCATGCTTATTTACTTAAGAAATTAACTACTGCAATTTTCTTTAAGCTTCTCAGGCAGCAAAGACGTGAATGCCATTTAGTACTTTATTGTTTCACTAGCTGTCTGAATCATAAAATTTAAAGCAAACTTCTTGGCCATCTGTGTATCTGCTCTAGTTACGTACTCATAGTCCCAGGCAACAAACAATTTAAAAGCTGAAACCATTGTCATTGTTTTCTTCTCACTGTGCTGAAATAGAACCAAATCCTGGACACCAGACAGAACATAAGTAAACATGTCTGGGTAGAAGTACCTATATGAACCACAAAACCCATGAGATCTTAAGAGTGTTAAAAACAATATGGGACAGTTTCACTTCAGCAGAAGTGTGCATTTATTTCCCCTGTATGGCGTACAATGCTTTTTTGTAATTTTTTTCAGAAGTTAATTGAACATTCAGTGTTCAGATCCTTAGGTGAGAGGGAACAGCAGATGGAGTGTTCGCAGGGGCATCAGAATGACAGGATTTCAGAAAGCTGGAATATAGAGACTGCAGAATTAAGCCATTAAATCACTGTACAGTTAGACCATGATGCCTACCTGTCATATCAGTGACATGGTAATTCTAGTTTACTGTCTTGCTGCCCTGTGACATTCTCTTATTACAGCTAATACCAGCTTTCATATGTTGCTCTGCCTGAGCATGGAAAACAGATAGTACTTACAATGTTTATGGCCCTTAGGCTGCATAAATACTGCATTATGAATACTGAATTAATAGAGATTTAATAAATTATCTTCTCTCCCATTAACTTTTATCAGCATGCCAAATGTTGCAATGTAGACTGTAAAATCACTGGTAGTTTGCTGACTAGTATACGTAACGTGCAAGAATATGCAGTGTGACCCAAGATGTGTGCATATCCTCTAATGGCAGTGATGCTGGGGTGAAGGGATAAACAGAGAGGAAAAAAACAGAAAACTAGTTACTGACATCTTTCTGTACAATAGTGCGGGTTCAGCATTTACCCATAGATTCAGCATTTAACCGTTTTCCTCATGTTCATATTCAGTATTTAAATTCTTTTAAGTCCATAGTAGAAGGATTCTCTATTCTTCATTAGGGACGAAATGTGTAACACACCATTTACTTAAAATTACGCCCTATGCCGCTGCGTTACAGAAGCAAATACAGCTCAAAGTGTGATGGAGGACAGATTTTCCACTTCATTTCTTCTTGTAGAGGAACACGCTGAAGACAAACAGATCTGTTCCACCCCCACTTTGTTATTTTTTTCATACATGTTAATTTAAAAAAAAAAAAAAAAATTTAGATGAAAAGGAGGTTTTCCAGAAAGGGTTGATGTATTTCCATGAAAGCAAGAGCTAACCTCATCCTGTTAAAAAACATCTCACATCTTCACCTATCACTGCTAGACTGCCATTATGCATACTATTTCCCCCTCAGCCCAGCCAGTGAATTCACCGGATCACCTGGTCGGAGAGAACATTTCGCCCACACAGTTCACTCTTCTCACTTCCCCTGTGCTTTAGAACGCCACGTGCGTGCTGACATCGTGCTGACATCCTATACGGCCCAACAAAACAAACAACGCTGATGTTTCTGTGTAAATGCATGTACGAAAAGTGAACACTATCCTTTACAAATTTTACAGGGTTTATGGAAGCCAAACCTGATCCTCAAGCCATGAAAACTTCCCCTCTGGGAAAATGAGAGAGGTAACATAGTAGCTGTCTTGTTTTAGGACGTTCTAATCCTCTAATTATATCCTTACAAACTGGGTAGCTGGGGCCAATGGAAAATGCTTCTGTTCCAAGGCCAGAACTCTCACCTAGGCCTGTAGTTTATTACTGTTGGTTGCAAAGATAAAAGTGCCTATGAGCAAATAGGAGGGATATTCCTCAGTTTAGTATGCAGCAATACTCTTTTACAGTTCTAGGATCCTAGACTCACAGAAAGCAGATAACTGTATTCCTTCTTGCATTAGTAAGTTTGGTTGGCTTTTCTGTAACTGTGACTTAAACTGATTTTTCACTAAATACAGCTTGGCCTTTAGAGAAGAAGTTGTATGTAACTTTTTAACAGATTTTGGGATACTGAAAAAAGCTAATCTTAGGTTATTGAGGCTACTCTTCACTCAGGTTAGTGTGGATGGGGAGGAGAGGATTTTCAAATAGTAATTCAGAATAGTTTCTGCTCAGTTCTTTTCTTAGCCTCACTAAGCTAAAGTTAGCTTTTGTAAATACCATTCTTTTCTTCCACCTCAGTATTTAGAGTAGGCATGTCAAGCTGACCAGTCTTTTTATCGGAAGATAAATAGTCACCTTGTTAATCCCTGAATTTCCATTGCAAGCCTTTTTTTGCATCCCTGGGTGAACGAAAATGAATTTGGGATTCAACTGTTACACCTGAGTTACTAGAGCAGTATTGTGCAAGTGTTGACTTCCATTCAGGAAGGCATTTAGCTGGGATGATGAAAAAGTGTATCTGTTGTCTTCCTATCTTTGCTTGGCAATGATTGCCTCTGTAGGTATAGATCACTAAAGGGCACAAATAAGTCTTCCTTGACTTCTGTAGCGCACAGCTGGTAGCATTCAACTGGTGTCAGTGTTGGCTTTCATTATGTTACTTCCTCATGCTGTGACTGGGGTCCTCAAGAGCACGTGCCTGTCCCTTCAGCAGGGGCATCTAGCACAGGGGCAGAGCAGACAGCTGAGAGCGGCCACCACCTTTGCTGGCCCCAACAAAATCTATTACCAAATGTCAGTCAGTGCTGTTCTAGCCAGTCTTCACATGTCAAGCAAGGTACTTCAGGCAATGTAGCGAGAATACCTCAGATGAATTTAGGAAGGTGGAAAACAACTGGATAGGGAGCCTTTTGCGCTAGCACCTGCACTCACAATAATACCTACGCAGGCAGTAAGGATGTTTTAATTAAAGTGAATGAGCTGCTTGTTACAGTCCAGTTCTTTGCATGAAACATCCTGTTGAAAACCTCAGCACAAACATCGGTGGCAGAAAAAGAGAGCAATTAAAATATTTTTTTTTTTAGTCCTTTCAAGTACAGTGTCTCCAGATCAGGACTCCGGGTCAGTGATACAGTCTTTTGTCAAGTTTGTACTGTTACTGTCTATGGTGCAGCTGATCTCCTAAAAGAACGTAATAATTTTCATTCTTTGACACTTCTATGCAAATTAGCACAGACATTAGCAAGATGAGAAGGTACAGACCAACTGGATGTGCAGTTGTCTGATATGCTTCCTTGTGATTCAAGAAATGGAACGGGGAAATGTCTGGCATATGTCTATCCAGTATACTTCCCACCTATTTACTGCTCAGTATTTTGTGGACAAGTTCATACCCTTTGCGTAGCAGATAAAAGATATCAAATTTATTTTGCTAATTTGTATAGATTAGTCAATTAATGAACAATATACAGTATTGACCTCTGTCAACAACCTGTGTGTGTATATATTATAAATACACACAGTACATCATGAACTGCTGTAGTTTAACATAAAACTAGCACCAAGAGGATCTTCCTTGATAAGTGAGGAAGTGGCATGATCTGTCATTAGTTTCCTCCTAACGAGAAACAAGTATCTTCAACCACATCTCTAGACTCCCACGCCATTGTGGATATCAAGATGTTAAGCTCGGTTTATTTTAAAGGTCATCATGTGAGATCTAACACACAATTTCTAAACTATAAACAAAACATAACTCCACAAAAGGAAAATGCAGATTATCAAAAGTGAGTGAAACTTAACACAACA
Organism: Burhinus bistriatus; assembly: GCA_013397275.1. Lineage (NCBI taxonomy): Eukaryota > Metazoa > Chordata > Aves > Charadriiformes > Burhinidae > Burhinus > Burhinus bistriatus. Next base: position 290,029 of record VYXH01007524.1, read on the forward strand.
TCTAAAAATAGACTCCAACATTACTTCTATGACTTAAAAACATTAGCAATTATGCACAGGGTTGATTTTTTTGTTGTGAGATGAAGTTCAGGTCTGTGTGGAATATAGTTTTATTACCTGTATTATAGCAACATCCAAAACAGGCCAAGTGTTAAGAGTATATGGAGCATCCACTATGAAGAATTTACCATCTAAGAGAACAAACATGAAAGGTAGGGCAGACAGGATATAACTGTATACGAAGAGTGGAAGGTAGAAAGGAGCACAAAGCTGACTGACCCATTTTTCACAAGAGTAGAGGAGAAGCTGGAGTACATCTTTTTGTGCTTTTTGTGCTCTCTGTGACAGACAAAAATGGATGTGGTAAAGGAGAGGGAAGCTGAAGGACTCGGAGTGGACTCATATAATCAAGACATGGGAGAAAGAAAAAAATATAAAGCAGCTTAAAGAATGTCTTGTTGGATGAACTGGTGAGAAGAAAGTTAAAATAGTCAGGGATCTGGAACTGGTGAGAAGAAAGCTAAAATAGTCAGGGATCTGGAACTGGGGTTACACAAAGCCATATCGATGTCATAGAGTAAATGATGTACCATCTTCCCGAGTGCTTTTATTGGTCATTTAGATATGGTTCTGAGATGCTGGATAACATCCTGAATTCAGATCTACCCATGACAAACATGGGAAGTAGTGACATATCTTCTGTCAAGAATTGTATATAAGAAAGTTATTTAAAATTGAGATCAGCACTGTTTCAAGATTTTGCTAGTTGACTATAAAGCTTTAGACTGAATTACTTATAAAGGATGAAATGCTGGGTAGATTAGATGGATTAAAGTAACATATTTTAGATCTAAGTTTTCACAAACTTAAAAGTTATTTAGGCAAGGAATTTTGCTTCAAGTCCTTTTCTGTTTGAAAATTTTAAATTCTGTGCTTAAAAATAAAGAACTGGTATCCGGTACTTCGTGGGGACTGCATGAGATTTTTCGTGAAACTTACTATAGTTTACTGAGATGGGAGGTGGACTGAAGAATGCCATGTACTAGAATGACGCTGTGTTTGAGCTATGTTGCCAGTGTATTCTTGGGACTAATTATTCCTGAAGCAAATAATATACTCAAAAGCTCAAATGAAGCTACACTCAAAGCTACCGAATAAACTACTGCAGCATTCAATTCCAACATGTGAAATGCTTGCTTTCTTGAATGTGTGGAGATATAACTAAGGCAAGGGACTATGAAAGCTGACTTGACATCTATTCTGAGCTATTCAGACTCACTGGTAATTTCATCCTTTTACAGTTCCAGTTCCTCTCTTAGCCTAGAGACGTTGTATGTTATCAAGGCTCACATAACAGGCTGTGATTCAAACCAAGTTATCAAGTCCTTGCCTTCTGCTTCTTGTTACAACTTCCATCGCTTACTACCTCTTCTACTGTGCCAGCACAGACACGTGCTTATGGTTGCTTTTATTTTTCAGGTGGATCAGTTCCCTGATCTGGTTCGCTCTGGGACCACACAAGTATTAATGGTGGTACAACAGCAAGTATGGCACCTAGGCAAGAAAGAGTACCTGGGAATGGAGAGTGCTTAAGGAGGGGAAATGGGGACTGCTGAAGTCAATATTCATCACCTAGGAAGGGTCAGTGCAGCTACAGCCTCATTATCTTCAGGCCCAGAGAAGTACCTCCTGGCAGCCTAACAGTTGTAGATCTTGTTTATGGGCAGGATTCATATTAGTCAAATCAGAGTTGTAATTTTTTGCATCAAATTATCCCTACAAATGGCGAGAATCATGGCAATAGAGCCCTCCTGAACCAGAACATTGTCCATTGGGAAACAGTTTGCTTTGCAAGATGCGATTCCTGACAGCAGCTAAGACAAATGTTATTTTCACGTAATTGAAGTTTTATTGTTAAAATACCAGTTAAAATGACTGGCTACTGGCAGAACAGCCTGGCCAAAATAGATTTCAGAGCTGGCTAAACTTCTCAGGTATTTATTCATTTTTATAGAACATTGTGCACCCCTGCAATGAAATCTGTGCTGCAAGAGTTCTGTTAGCAACGACTAATACAGCTGCTTTATAGCCTGTATGAGCTGTAGCTCTAAAAATGCCTACAGTGTATGTATGCTCTCAGTCACAGCGGGAGAAGTTGGGGGGCCAGTATCTGCATTATGTAATGGTAAAATAGTTGTAATTCTGATGGACTGCTCATTGATTTTGATGCATGTGGCAGCAATATGAGTTTGTGATGGAAATCTCCATATCTGAGCATAAATTGTGATTTTAGAGAAGACTGTATCTTTTGAACACTAGGGATTTTATTGCCTCTTGCTAGCCCACAATAGGGATCGTGGCTGCTGATAATTCTGTCAAGTGTAGAATCTAAAATTAAATAGCTTGTTTTACCTCTTTTGCCCTCCGACTGTTGTTTCCTGTAAATGAAGAATATTTTGAAATACTTACTGAATTCACAGCATACTTCTAAATGTTTGTCTAGGGAATTAGTGCTTTGGAAAAGGTTTAGATTAGTGTCTGTATAGGCTGAAGTCCTGCCTATGGTTGGATACAGTGTAATGAAGTCAGTTTTACAATTGTGTCTTGTGTAGTCAGTTCTAGGAAAGTAACCCTGGACATCTCATCCTGCCCCTGCGTTGCCCTCTGGGTTCTGCAAATGCAACTATGTGGACAACCATTTGTCTAACTAGACTGGGGAACTGATGCAGGGTAAAAACAAGCCAGCAAAATAGTGTGTTCTTGTTGGGTGGAGTTTTTTGATAACCAGGGGCCACTGCCACCAGAACAACTCACAAAACACTCTTATTCTCATCTAGAATGACTTTGAACCGGGCTATATAGTTCCTGGACTATCCAGGGCCCCACAGTTCACATTACCAGATGCTTTGGACAGTGTCTCACTCCTAAATGAAAGATGAAAATAGATACTTTTTCAACATAGAAGTGGCAGCTGTAAGTATTTAAAGGGTAGATATTGGCAACTACAAATGAGCTGAAATGGAAGCTAAGTGGATTCTTGCATGGCTAACAGACAAATAGCATTATTATACAAAGTGAGTTGTCTTTCCTGGCAGTAAGGCAGTCAGAGTTGTTTCTTGACTGTGTAACAGATGCTGTGCCTCTTCTATATGCACGTAAGATATCAGCATTTAATATTTGGAGGGGCGTTAGTCTGCAACAGACAAAAGTTGTGGCAATTCAAAACATGGACAAGAGATCAAGTACATTTCATCTTGCAGCAGTTTCTAAGTTAACTGAGTTTAATTGTAAAAGATTATTTTTAAAATAGAACTGCCAGAGGCTAAACTTTACAGATCATTAGAATATAAAGACTTTTTTCCAAAAGGTCATCAGTTTCTCTCTTTAAAGGAACTGCTATATAGCAGCCTACTCCTATGATATTCCTAGGGTTTCCTAGTGAGTTTTTGCTCCTTTCTTCTAAATCATGGTATTCATTCACTTTGTTTCAGGGTATTAACAGCCATGGTAACCAACTGTCAGTGAGAACCTTGTCCAGTCCCTAGAGTAACAGGAGCCAACAAAAAGGAACATTTTTCTTTCATTCCTTTCCTATGGTTCTCTGATCATTTGCCACAAAAAGCAGATTATTTTGACAGAAGCAGGTTAGGGAGTGGCTCCATGTGTAGTCAGACTGGCAGATCTGAGAGGGCTGGCAACTACAGGTGGTGTGAAGGAGTCCATCTCTTAATATAGACCAGTGGCACAAGTCTGACCACGTCCTCAAATTCAGTAATGCTCCCTCTCAGATCAAGGCAGGGGAGACGGAAACTCTGTTCTCAAGGTGCCTTGTGATACCAGTTCTTCTTTCAGAAAAGAAGAGGTCAAATAAATGCTCAGTTCATGATCCTTAGGATTTCTGAATGATAAACTTGAAGTACTGATTGCTCTAGACAGGCAAATGAGCGTGATCCTTTGCTTTACTTGGCTATGAGTGAAGCTAAGGTTTGCAGAGAGATCCTCCATACTGGACACATCCCAATAAGCATAAGGGATGGAAAAATGTAAGGAGAAGGCAAAGGTTCAGGGGAAAGACTTGAAAGAAAACTTGTTCCAGGATTCACACTAACCTTTTTTTCAATACTCTCTGATGCTGCTCCTGAGAATCTATTATTTTCTAAATAAACGAGGTGATGACATAGTCTACATTATGCCTTCCTGATGAATCCAGGTACTTCCAACAGCTGCTAATACGGGTGACAGACAAACTAGACATTTTTATCTGTGAACCATGTAAGATATATTTGGGAAAGCATATGAACTTTTTGACATTATTCACTCTTGAACTTAAGGCATATTGGCAGAAACAATACAGTTGGCTCCAGTCTCCATGTTCCTACCACATCTAAATAATCCTATATAAGACAGAAATTCCTTTAAAAAGGTTTATACACTTCAGTTTTCATCTGACTCCTGGCTCTATGTTTTTGTCTCTAGATTAAAAACCCCAAACATACAGGATTACCAAAAGTCATTTCTAAAGGGAAAGATTTGGCAGCGGAGGAGTAAAACAAAAAAGTCCCTCTGTTCCCTAAAACAAAAGCATATTCTTTGGAATCTCTGTATAGAGGGAGCATATACATTGATCAGTCTGTGAAAGGTACTCAGTCTAGTCTTACTGCCCTTCAGAAAATTTACCAGGCTCTGGCAGTATCACTAGGGAGGCAGATATGACCTGTAAACAGACTAAGCGTAAGGGATTACCTATGCCAAAACAAGTACTGTATTATATAGAGTAATAACTCAGCCCTGTATCCATAAAAGTGGGGAATGACCAGCTGCTTAACAGTTCTTTTCTGAGTGTTATAGAGCCTTTAAAAATCTGTCTATGAATTTTTCCCTACAAATGCCTGTATTGTGCAGTCTGGTTTGCGGATAGGCAAACATACTGGATCTTGGAAGTTTTTAAATTTATGTGTGGTTATAAAATAGTCTGCATATTTTAATTTTTAATTTTCCAATAAACTACAAGAGTCAGTAACAACAAGCTTGTTCATACAAAAGCAGTATGCAACTGCAACAGCATTTGGGGTAGGAGGGGGAAGGAGAGACCCCCTTGAAGACTAAGCAGAGTGAGTTTACTATAATGTGATCTTAACTGTGTGTGACCCTTTTTAAGTGGATATCTCCTTGGTCCTCATAACACAAGTCTGAATTATAAGTGCACAGACAAAATGCCAGCTGAACTATGAGTTCTGAGTACATAACGTTGAGAGATATGAACCTTTAAAAATTTCGAAATTTTAATAAGAACTGTCTCTACTACATAAGCCCTGTGTAAACCAGCCCAGTCTTGCACATTTAGTAAATGTGCTATAACATGGATTTGCAAAGAAGCAGCCAAAAGTGCCTATTTGCAAGGAAGTCACCGAATTCTGCTCACAACTATTTAAATGGCTCCCCTATGGTTTCAGTTCAGAAGAGAGTTTTATTATTTAAAGGACAAGTTTTGTTGCCATCTTTAATTGACATCTTTTTGCTTTCCAAGAATCCTCCTTTAATTGGCGGCCTAGATAAGTAGTAGAAACATGTTATGCTCAGACAGGATGGCTGCTGTAGTTTGATGAACACTTTTTCTCGTGTCAGTGCTCCTCAATCCCCAACTGTTCATTCCCCGCATCTTTGTCACTGTCTCAGTTGTGGCAGCACTGGGATTGTTCATGGGATTTTGTGGTAAAACAGACTGGGGAATTGATACAGGTTAAAAACAACCTCCTCTCCATACGCCTTCCATCAGCCCTCCAAACAGTTGTTCGGGGGCAACAAGGGAGAAAGAAAAGTAAGGGAACAAGGAGCCTGGGGGCAAGGGTGGTTTAAGTCAGCACTACTGACAAAAGCAGTGTTTACTAGTCTTATGTGCTGTAGATATTAGCTACCTGTTTGACTTGGATGTCTGTGACATTAGAAATCTGTTAAAGACTTCCCAGTAGAGCTAGTCCAAGGAAATATAAACCATACCCGTTTGTTTCAGCAAAAAAATACCTGATCTGTCAAAAGGGAGAACTGCCATTATGGAAGTGATGTGCTGTTTCTCTAGGTGCCCTTGGTGAGGTGGAGCAGTCTGCTGGAGCTACAGCATGAAAATTTATGTGCACATGTACACCATAGCCTATCCCTGCAAATATGTGTATTTATCACATAAAGCTGTTGGTAAAAAAATTTCAATGAGTCTAAGTAATTTAAAAGTTCAAGGTCTATATTCAGAACTAATATTGGAGACTACATCCCACTGACTTATAATGAAAGACTGATAAATTTCTAAGGCATTTTTAGTTTTTGGAAGTAACTTATCTGCTGTAGACAATTTACTCTGTCCATAGCTAAGACCCTAGTCCTACTGCTGTGTATAGTCAAGCTTCATTTCAAGGCACAGCCATGAGAACTTGGTGACTGTCAAGAGTTGTTATTCAAGTTAATTGAGAAGGATTTTTGATCTAGTGCTATGCAGCTAAAAATCAGAAATTGTCTTTCAAGTTGAATACGTGGGGATTTTTTTAACTTGTAAAATGAAAACAATTTTTTCTTCTTTAACTGCATGCAACTTTGCAGTTTTCACCAAAATTTTACTTTACCATCCCTTCATCTCTTTTAGTAGCAAGAGGTGAAGTCAGTTTACATAGGATAAGAGTCTCACCGTAATGTTCTATTTTTAGAACCGAACTTTTCCCCACAACTCTTGAAGACAAAACACCATGTGAGAAGTTGACTACTTTCATCATATTCCAGCTGAGAACAGAAATAAAAGTGCCAGCAACATCACAAATAAGCCTTTTTCTCATGAGACTTAGAGCATATTTTTTTCTGACAGAAAGCGTTCAGATGAATTTCCAAACTCTTAGATGTCTATCTGAACTATACCCACATTTTTTTTAACCTTTTGTAGCTCTTACTTATATCTGAGACTGAAAAACTTATTAATCAGGGCCGTGGCTTAGAACAACAATCATCCCTAGTGGATGGATTGTTTATTTTCAGAGTTACTGGTATGAATTCTGGGGAGGGGAATAAATTGATTAATTGTTATCTAAGTGCTTTAAAGATTCTCTCTTACTTCAAGTGAGTTTCAGTCTGTTTTTCCTGATGATTTACTATTGCATATTACTTATTTCTGACAATGATCCTTTGAAGTGATTATCCTTCTCTTTACTGAATGCAAAATGTATCTCTAAAACTAAGGTTAACAAGAGAAAATCCTGTAACAAATAATTCAATAGCTTTGTCTTTATCACTTGCAATAAACTTCATTATTTACTTTTCAGACTTACTTTCTCCAAGTTTCACTGTTGATGAGCTTTATCACAGGTTTTCTTCTAAGTCACTCTACAGCGATGTATTCACAGCATTTATCCTTGAGATACCATCTGTTTGTGTATATACTTGTTCACAGGTTTTTTTACTGGTGTTTGTAAAGAACATTGATACAGTGGCAGTGTATTAGAGTGTTTCTCTGGAGCTATTGCCCCTTGTGGGCATGCACAGTGACTAGTACTGCTCCTGCACTTCTTGTTTCACGACACAAAGCATTTGGCAGCAGTACTAACTTCAGATATCCTTGGTCTATGTTATTGCAGCCGCTACACCATCCCTGAACAGTTGTGCTGACACAGCTTTTTGGGGGGCCACATTGCGGATCAGATCAGGAAACTTACCCAACCTGAACAATCCTCCCCCACTCCCCCCAAATAAAGAATGAAGCTGGGTCAGTTCCCTTGGTCTGGCTCACAGAGTGGTCTCACAAATGGTTGTGCCAAAACAGCTGAGCAGATGGCATGCTCCTGTGGTGCAAAGGAAAGGAAGAAACCATTCAGCTGATATTGACTAACACCATATTCGTATTAGTCTCAAAGTACAAACAGATGTAAATATTAAATTTATTTCCTAGTACTCGTTATAACTGCAATTTACCTTAATGGCTAAGTTGCGTATTTTAAGTATAAATGAGTAAAGAAGGGGGTTTTGAGACTTAGCTGTTATAATTTATCATGTAGCCTAAATTAATTTATTTATTCAAATTAATTAATATGTTATTTGAGAAATATCTATACTTAGTATATCCAGTTGGCATTAATGGCAGGCTGGCTACCTGGCACAGATCAAAGCGTTGCTTCTTTTGCTAATTATTCTTTAATTGCTAAGTTAATATCGTCTTTGGTTTGTTATCTGGCCCAGTAAAGATACGTGTTTAAAACAGCAACAAAGGTCCTGCAAATGGGGTCAGGTCTGGCTGTGTTCCCTAGATTAGTGTGCGCTCTGGCATTCAGTCAAATTGAACCGATTCCAGTGATTTCTGTACTGTGCCTGACTTGGGCTGGATTTTCCTCCAAGTCTTGTAGGTCAGAAACCTGTGATTGTACATATGCTGCCCTGCATTCATTCTCCATAGATTGTTCTTTGATCCAACCTGCAGATAGCCCATGTTCTAAAAGCTTTTTTTTTGTGTCTCTCTACACTTTGGCATAATGCAAGCAATCGACAATTGATGTTGAAGCAGCAGGTTCATCCTTATCAGTACCTTAGTTTTTTGAAACCGGGTATGTTCAGTTGGTACAAATTACTTTTTTTTTTTCTTTTTTCTTTTTTTTAATGTAGAAGGTGTGGAGAAGGCACAACAACAGAGGAACAGGAAGGGGCTATATGCAAAGCCCTGTCTTTCACGTGTCTGTTGTGGCCTGATTGCAACATAGGTGCATAATGAGAGAGCTCTGGTACACACCCAAAAGGTACCCAGAGAACTGGCTCTGGGGCACTGGCGGGTGGGTTTTTGGTGAAGAAAAGGAAGGTGATAAAGTTATGACCAAGATACAGGTTCCATCCGGATTTTCAAAGGGAGTTAAGGAAGATCAGCTATTTGAGCTGTGTGGGCTAGTGTGGCTTATTTTAACTGTAACTGAAAAGGGAGTGTTCAGTGCTTCGCTGCGTAAGCTGCGTAGGTGGCTGGGAGAGGTAACCTCTTCACCAAACCCAGCAGCAATGAGACCAGGACGTGTCCATAGCCTCCAAGACAAAGACGGCAGGCTGAGCTGAGATGAAAAAAACCTGCCGCTTCCAAAAGAAAGTGAATCCATTCCCAGTTTATACTGCCTCAGGCAGAAAATTAAGACAGCAAAAGTGAGTGAGACATTTCCATCTGGTTTAGTGAGTTAAGTCAGTTCTCCGAGGGTCATATGAGCGAAAATCTGCAGAAACCTTCTTTTCCGTAACAAGGAAGTGTTAGACTGGTGCAACTATCTCACTGCACCTTTACCCTGTTGGTTCTAACCAACAATTTATAACCAGCCATGCTGGGTGATTTGTGACTTTCTGCTGAAAGATGTTACTGTTCCCTTGTCAGAAGTGTCAGATTTAGTGAAGTTTCATTTGTTTAATTTACTAGCTGCCATATTAGTGGAACCTAAAGCTAATTATAGTTTAAGTCACTGTTTAGACTGTGAGCTATGGGGCTCATATAAAGATGGTTAGCCACTGACTGTTGGACAGCTGATGGTCCCAGGGGTTCTCTAGGACCTTATATCAAACATGCATGAAACGGAGCTAGCTGAGGTCCCTCCTTTGTGCCACTCATGCTACCATATAATGAGCCAGTTCAGGGAACCCAGACAAAAAGTTGCTTTCTTTGGAGAGCTGGTTTGTAACTGGCTCAAATCCCTGAGCTGACTTACTGCACAGTGCTCACATCAGCACAAATCACCGGGCAGCTAAGGGTAGGGTGGAGGGCCAGGCTATGGCGACTGGAAATTAGGTTGGCTTAGGGTGTTACAGAAATACACCCAAAACTGAAGCAGGAAAAATAGAAAAGCTTCCCTTTGAGAATACTGTTTTTGTTGAGTGTTCGAGCCACTAGTAAGAAATGCAGAGATATATTAAGTACCAAGGAATTTAAATCCTGCAGAATGTTAATTAATTTTTTTATTTTGAGTCATATTTGGGCCGGTTATATTATAAATATTGAAGGAGATTTCCCAAAAAGGAATTATTCCCACCCTTTTGTTTAAATACCTGTCATTCTGGTGACTTTATGGGTTAATTAGTTCATTTTCTGAAATGTATTTCTGGAATATTTTCGCTTTAACTACTTCGACCCATAACCTCATGTTCTGAGGGTTACTTAACCTTTGGTCTTGTACAGTTTACTGGCAACCATTCCTTTCCTTTTAGGATCTTTCTTATTTGTGATTTTCTTAGCAATAGAAACCACATATAGCTACTGTTTCCCAGCATGAAGCCTCACAAAATGAATTGATGTTACATTCACTTAACAGACGAGTTTTAGATATTTCACAAAGTTATGGACACCAGGAACACTGTACATGAATACCAAATGTTTGACATCATTTACTGTAATAAGAGATTGTACTCTCAGATTTAAATCGTATTAAAAGATGGATCAAATTTATTTTCCAACTAAAGGACTGCTCTAGGAAAGAGTTAACATTGCTTGGATGTACTATATGAGGTTCTATGCCTTAACAAGTTTGGATTTCTTTCAAATTTTAGTCTAACAGTAACATTTCTTGGCTTACAGTTGTTTTCTACTCTAATTTTAAAGCTCAATTTTAAACTTTTACAATCAATTTTATAACAGCCTTGGTATAATTTGTTAGGGCATTCCCAATGAGAAAAAGTCCAAGAAATCCAGTAAGATTGGTTTTAATACACTGAAGATATATAAATACCAATGTTGAAACTATTTTTAGTTTGATCTTTTGTCTGATTCACTGGTACATACCAATTGTTTTGTACCAAGCACAGTCAGAGCCTGGTAGCCAGTTGAACTGGGTTTACAACTTTGGAAGCTGCTAGACGAATAATTTTCATGTACTGTCTTGACTGGAAAAGATTAATTTCCAGTTTATGGTTATACTGTAGCAGACACACCCCTCCCTTTGTGATAATAAATATGAAACAGTATTCTGTGATATGGATCTTTAATACATTGACTGTTTTTGGAAGGTGCTACTGTAAAAATTTTAATAGCATAAAACACAATTTTTCATGATATAGGTAAACCTTTGAGCAAGCAGTTTCCCATTTGGTGCCACTGGTGCTTTAGAAGGCTTTTCCTTTTAGTGTTTCTTGAACAACTGTATAAACCCAGAGGATTAGAGTTTGCCTGCAGGAGAGCACCAAGAAGGGCAGCTGCTGTTCTCTTCAGCATTTTTTTTGCTGAGCAAAAGCATGTCAAAGCCATCAGGACAGCTTAATGCTACTACATGCTAAAAAAGTCATGCATTATAGTGATTGTAGGTACATACAGTCCTGCTGACTACTTCCTGCTGAATCCCTGCCCAGCAGAAACCACTTCATGGCTGATTGATTGTCTCTTCTTTTTAATTGAGGAAAACTGGAGATGTAGGATATGTTTTAATTCAAATGGAAACTAAGTAGCAGATTCCAGAGACTTCACCTTTTATTGTCTGTGAGTACATTTAGTTCAGCAAAAGAGTTTATTAAGTTAATGAAGTTTTTTGAAAGTACTAGCACCTCCCTGTATTTTATAATTTTATGTTATTTTATAAATATTAAAATATTCTTTCAAAAAAATAACTTAGTTCCATACTTCTGTTTGGAAACCTGTCTCTTTGGTGGGTTTATGGGTTAATTTGTTCCTTTTTTCAACTGTATTTTTGAGGTATTTTCACTTTAACTGCTTCAACCCATAACCTCCTGCTCTAACAAGAACTTAACCAAATGCGTATTACTACTATGCACACTATTGCTAAAACACGTTATTCCTCAGCATCAGCCCCTTGATTAAAATCTTTTTCTCTTACATGTTCCAGAAAACATTTTGGACTGTTCAGTTGCAGACTGAACAAGACTTAGAAAAGAGGCATGTTTGGTTTTATTTAAATAGGAGATGGGCTGATATCATCCTGATATCTATTATCACCGGCCAGTGTGCCATGAACATCTATTTACAGTGACGGTGTTGCAGTCATACAACTGTAATCTTTTGAAAATGTGTCCTTTGTTGTCCCACCTTGGATTTCAGTCTGGTACCCTCCATTCCTGCTGGCTCAATGGCTGACCAGGTAACAGTCTGTATATATGGCACCTATTTCTATTAGTTTATTTGTTGTGGTTCTGTGGGGGGCACTGTCAGTGCTGCCTACATGCAAGTGTATTTACTCATCTCTTTATGTTACTCTCCTCTTATAACATCTTCCTTTTCCAAATGTTTACATTAAAACCCTTATGTCTACTGTCTGCCTGTTTTCTTTGTTTACAATAGGATAAAAGTTAGATGCCATGTCAGCAGTAGGTATTTTACCTGGAAAGATTATCCATCTTTTTGATAATGTTTTGCTTAGTCTATAAAAATAGAAAGTGTAAAGGGAGACAGAATAGGCAAAACAATAGTCTTCCAGATTTTTTTTCCTTGTAATTAGATGAATTCCCAGTTGGAATGTCTTTCTTGCTGTTTTCTTGATTTTTTTTCTTTCTCAAATGGTCATCAAACTCTCTTTTTTGTGAATTTCCCCCCATTGTATTCTCTTTATCAAAAATGTATCTTTAAAACCTTACTATGTCCCTATGAAATAACACTTTACTCTATGCCATGCAATAGTTCTAACTTTTTTAGATCTTCAGGGGGTTTGCGTTCTTTTTCATCCAGATATTTGTTGCATAGCAGTGATTGCTAAAACTCTGGTTTGTTTCAGTCTTCCATCTGTGGAAAAGGCCTTGAAGATGGTTTGCAGAAATATACGGCATCTTATAATCTTCAGGATATTGGTTGAAGCCATGCCAAATCAGTTTTGACCAGAAGCTGTTTCCAACCAATAGTTTAGCAGTGTTAGCCGGCAGGTGTCAATATAACAAAGACACCTCCATCTCTGACATTGCAAATGTCAGTCTTCCTACTGTGGAGTGAAGATCACTGAAGTGATCACTGGAGTTCAGAGTGTAGGGCACAGGTTCATTTATAATTTGCTGCCTAAACTGGGAGGTTTGTGCTAATTACTTTTCTTTGGTGTTGTCAACCCAGCATCTTTTGCAAATCTTGTCTCCCTCTTTGTTTTGTTTAAGGAACTTAATTTTTCAAGGACGAAACATCATTTTGCTGTGTTCCTGCTACCTCGTGGATGTTACATATATATTATATAGAGGTTTTCTGATATATTTTTTTGTCTTCCATTCTTTCTCCCTAAATAGCTTTTACCTTTGATATAGTGCCTTTCATTTAGGGATATTAAACTACTTGTTTAATCACTTACCTTTATCATGAAGGTGACCAGTTTCCATTACCTTATATTCTTTGCCTCCCAATTGTTAATACCATTCTGGATGTAACTACTATGACATTTTTGCCTAGCAATGACAGAAATGAGATGGAATTTACAGGATTAGAGAGTAGCCTGCATGCTGAGCAATTTTCTAATGATAGGTTTTGCAGTTCTGATCAATCAACAGATTGCGAACCTCAGTATCATCAAATCCTTTATTAAAAAATCAAACTGAATAAGAATAAAAATTAATAGAGTTAAATTTTTCACCAGTAACCAGTACAGTCTTGAACACTTTAAATGTAAAATAGGTAACATTTTAAGTGATAAAAGCACATAACATATTGTACACATAATCATATCTTCAGTCTGTCAAACCCAAGCAATTTTAATGCCTCAAAAGGACATCATGCAATGAAGTACATGAGAAAAAAGACTTTTTACCACTCAAAAGTCTGTATCATGCTTTAGAATGGATGTATGCTTTACTTTAACATGAATCACTGTTAATGTCATGGTTTATACAACTGTTTCAGACAAATTTCATTTTTTAATGGGAAAATAATTTAAGTTTGTTAAGGACCTCACAGAATTATTTACTGATCAAATAATATCATAATGTTGAATTTAATAAGTTTAGCCTTTTCTCTCACTGGTTTTCTTAATCTGAAAATACTTGTTCTGTATCTTATCATTAGTTACCTCCTTGTGGCTTATTGGTATTATTTCTTCTTAACATATGGGAGCACCAGGCCCTGGTCTCCAAAGGAGTAAGCAGCAGGTCAAACATTTTATTTTGCATTTGTAGACAGGTGATTTGTGCATATTCAGACATCTGTGGCCTTTTTGATAATGAAAGCAAAAGGACTGATCATATGATTTGTTTTTGCTTGCCAACTAGATGACATGAATCCTCGGGATAAGATTTCTAGTTTGAATACATCTTAGAAGTACATTTTATGTGAGCATTCATTGAAACTCTGTTGTTTTGTTCAATATAAATTAACAGCTAAACCATTCTTTATACATACCTGATGAATTAATATACAGGATCTGCAAATACAGCAAAAATAAATTCATTTTAAATGGGAGAACCTTTTCTGAGTAATATTCTTCCAGAGTTGACTGGGATCACTCCATCGATTGAATAGCTCATTCTCCAGCTTGGAAGAATACTGAGATAGTATTTAATCAGTTATTCCCTTCTGTGTTTTGTCTTTTCTACTTTTCATAGATTTTTAATATACAGGAGTACTTTTATCCTAATCCAGTGTTGACACTTAAGGAGCCAGTGGACGCAGCTAAGCCTGTTCCTGGGAAGGGGTTAGGGTAGAAAGATAAGGACCAGGACCAGCAGAATAATATCAGATGACTGACTGTAGTGAGGATTGATTCTGTGACCGAATCAAATAGTTAAACCACCCAGCCCTTGCTTTGTCAAAGAAGAATCAACCCTCTTACATGCAATCTGGACAGCAAGCTAGGCGGAAACTCAATCAACTAAAAAACTGAGAGGCAAGAGCTGCTAATGAAAACTACTGCCTCTATTCCAACGCAAAGGAAAAAATAAATGTAAACCACCTGGCCAGCCTGTTTGACTTTATATTGGAATAGATCATAGCAAAAAAGACACACAAGCACCTGCCACAGCTGGGATACGGCAATCGTGTTCAACACCTGTTGCCTCTCAGCTGAAACCTCTTGTATCCAAATTAAGATGTTGGGTGAGAAAGCTCATTAGGCACAGACTAAGCAAGTGGTGTGAGCATATGTGGTCTAACGACTGCAAAATGGATCCAGTTGCACAGAGAAAAGGTAGAAGTCCAAGATCCAAACTATCAGGGAGCCTTTGTAGTTTCCCACAGCATTAGAACCTATTGGTTTATGTTGGCTGAGTCTGACCTGAGTCAAGGACAAAAAATTGATTTGCACAAGGCTGACAGTCCTTCCCACTGAAGAATGAGTCCATCAGACTTCATACACAAACCTGGGAATATGCATATCAAGAAAAGATTAGTAATACATTTATTCTGGTTGCTTATTATGAATTATGGTAAAAAGCTGTAATGCGGGGAAATATTCTTTTGCTACCCCTGGAGACAATTAATATAAAGAAACCTTAATTTGCTGATAAGCAAAGGCTATGTATCACTTACTAAATTGCAGTGTATAAGGAGGAATGACTTAAGCATGTGAGATTGTGGTTACATCTAAGCTAATCAAAGGACATCAAATGTATATATGGAATACAAAAAACTGGTGCACCTTAAACTGCACAAACATTACACTTCAACAAAACAGAACCGTATCATAGGAGTATCACAGTATGTATAAATCCTAGAATAGAATAGCTAAAGGCTCAGAGACTGGGGTTCCATTTTGCTATAACATGTGTGTGATGCTTCTCCTTTCCCAGTACAAAGAGAAATATTAGCCCAAATCATCTAGCCAGGCTGCTTGACTGTTCAAACCCAGTGTATAAGAAGTATTCCAGACTTGGGAGTCCTTACTCAGAGGCATTTCCAATCTAAGTGAAAAAAGGAACAACAGAAGTTGCATTATCCTCACCTTAGAGGGAAACTACGCAATGTTTTAAATGTCTGTATAAATAGCAAGTTACATATGCTGCTTTGAGAAAGTCTGAAAATTAGACTACAAGAAACTGGAAGCTTGGAAAAGAACCTGTATTTTCTCTATCCCAGTCCTGTACAAGAGGACTGTCTGCTGACTAATGAACAGTCAAAAACGAAAGTTAAAATGTGGAAAAGTAAGTAAAATGCCACCTTAGTCTTTGTATCAAGCCTAAGAGCTTTTATGAAACCTCATTTGAGTTTCCACAAATATTTATCTTATGCAAACATCACTGTGCATTAAAGGAGTTTGTTCTTGTTCCAGTAGCAATCTCAGTTGTCATCTGATTTCACTCACAAACCACTTTAGGCTTTGTAATAAGACTCTAAGGTATCTGTAAAAGCAATCATTTCGGAAGCAAATACTTGTGCCTGGAGTGTCCTTATATATTGATATCAGTAATAACGCAGCTGATAACTTTACTTTGCTTTCATTTGATGATCTGAGAGCAGAATACTATGAATATAAAGTCTGTGAAGAGAGCCATGCAGTTAAGTGCCACATCTCTAGACCCTCTAGTCTTTTCAACGCGTGTGATGGTAACCTCCAAATGTGAGGATTCCAACCTGCTCCGTAAAACTGTTGAAATATAAAGCAGCAGCAAACTTTATGAAGTAATGTCTGCTCTACATGGCAGAATGTTAAACAAACAATAAAGCAAAGGAATGATTGTTTAACGTAAAAATATATTGAAGAAAAATATATTAAAGTGTACTAATATGACTGCAGTAAGTTTAGTAGAAGAGCAAAGAAACTTGTTGGGGAAAACCGTAAAATGGCTAAATGAGACTGTGACCTCATTAAGTTTTTATGTAGGTATGATTTTGTCAACACACACCTTGTAGGCTTTTTTTTATTTAACTTTGTAATCTTGCTATTACAAATGCCCCATTGATCAAATGCTGAGCACAGGATCTAGATAGGAGTGTTGTAATTAACAGAATGGCATAGGGAGTCTTAAAAGGATGACTGCAGATTTTCACAGGAAACTTAAAATTTGTCCAAGTTCAGTCAAATTACTGTATCTTCTGTTACCCTGTATTCTAATGCCTGAATTCGGACAACTCCTAATTTTCCTACAAAACTTTCCAGTGCTATGCAATCTACTTCTGTTTTTGTTTTCCTTTTAATTCCCCAATGGCAGAAGTTTCACATTTCACCCAGGCACTGGTAATTAGCCAAGGAAATTATTTAAAATGCCAGATGTCACATATTAAATATAAATAACCTATGACCTTGTGTGCAGAATGCAAGCCCCTTTCCTATATGACTGCTGAATTTAACTTTCTTGAACATAGCCTCTATACTGAAATAGTATCTTTCTCCTACATAACACCATTCTGCATGCTTAAAAAATGGATGTGCCTTGTTAGCTGCAAGAGACATAAAGGCTGTGATAATTTTATTTGTATGCCATTTGCAAATGAATTTAAGTGTGTAAGTACACGTTCACACTGGTCAAAAAATTTCCCTTAGTTGTAGTTGTGCTTTTTTCAATAGGAGTTGTAAAAGGCATAACTACAGATGCAGCCAAGGAACACTATCTGCTGATTCCAGGAGTCTTTCTCTGTGCTTTCTCATCTGCCCTTTCTATGCCACGCTGCTGTGTGTGGCTTCTAAGCAGGTCCAGATTCAACCACAAATGGGAACGAGATCAAGCACATGAAATACAACCTTATGCGTTATATTCTTAATTTGAGGCTGTTTGGTTTATTGAATCATGCAGAACGAATGCCTGACCATGCTTCTTCCAAAGCCTATTCTGGCTACAACTGCACAGCTGGGTTTGATTTGCTGCCCATAGGAAGGGGGGAGGAATCCCTATTACTCCAAGACAAATACAGATCTGGGATGTGGCTGCAGATCCAGAATTCCTAGCTATCCAGCACAGGATGATGTGTGGAAAATAAAACACAGCGCAATGTAGCCCTCAGGTTTTTGGAGCTGAAAGTCACAACACGCCTAGAAAATAGCCCCAGTTTGGAAAGGATTCAAATACCACAGGAAGCGCGTTCCTTCCTTCTCAAGGCACATGCAATAACTCCAGCTTCTGACCAGATCAAGGTGTATCCCCATCTGTATGCAATAACACAGCCTAAAAGCAGCAAGGACAGAAACCACCTATGCGTATTAAATAAATGAATAAATAAAAGTACCCCCTCCTAACAAAACCACAAGTGAAATAAAGTTGCCCTCATTACTGCCACCGTTTCATCCCTCAATAGCAAGCAAAAGCCAACTCAGCCATCCATGCCGTGGACCTCAAGCACAGAGGTTGACATAAGTCTCTGGAAACTGATGTAAACCCACGTCAGTCGCGTCAGGGCTTCTGCCAACTCACTCTCAGTCACGTCCCGATTACTCTTTAGCTGTATAGAAAGGGCTTGAAGGTGTTTTTCTTTTTACAAATTCAAGCACAGAAAGGATGCACATTTGGGTGCAGTAGGACAGAGACAGCAGAATGAAAAATACAGTGAAGACAAGACAAAAAGAAAGAATATTCCTGGCAAGAAATGGAATTTCTGAACTCAAAGACAGATATATCTGATTTTGGTGTAAGAAGCTTTATGAAGATTACTGTAAAAAACTATTAATTGCTTACAATGCCACCTTACATTCTACATATTCTGTAAATTCTTATCTTGTTACCTAGATGGTCATGACATAACCAATCAGTCTATTTTAGGGTAAATAGTCCTTTTTAACTGACAGCTGTAGGTAGGGCTAAAAGCACTGCCTAATGACCTGCATGTATCATAGTTTTCTGAATGAATACTGTCTCAAACAGGCGAGAAAAGATTTGTTTTACAGTTAAGGGAAAGGAACGAGACAACAGTATTCATATTTTTAATTTAGCATACTCATTAGAAGCATATCCTTATCAAAGAACATGGATCAAATACTTGTTTGTATTCAAATTTCCCCATATGGAGAGAACAAGTTTAGTTGTATTTTTCTCCAGGGACATGCATAATGGATAATTGGCTGGTATAGCAGAACAGGAAACTGCTACAGTTACTCCACGTGCTGTAATCTGACACAACAATTATTTAACAATAAGACATTCTAATATATCTGCTTTGAAAATGTGAAAGAATACCCAAAGTTTTCAGACAAGAATTAGCTGCCAAGAGCCATTTTATGTATAGTATATTTTACTGAAGTGTTTATCATAGACCTGTTTTCATTCAAGAATGCATGAGGGTTTTTCTTAACAATGGTTAATCCAATTACACATTCTTTTCCAGCTTGTCTTGCTACGTGACCTTGGATTTAGAGGTAAAAAGAGGATACAGGCCAACTGAGTGTGAGCTTCTTATAAAGGTTCAGTCTTCCTTCAGGAGAAGGAGTAGGTTACCCTAACAAGAGCATCAACCTTTGGTTTAAGTATTGTGGGAACAGTAGCTGTAGTTGCTCATGTATTTTAAGTAAAGAAATAGCTAGTGGTGTGTGGGAAGTGACAATAAAAAGGACGGTGCATTAGAAGATTAAGTAAAAGATAAACATATGGCTGCTTTGTAATCTGGGCACTAGAAGCAGCTTCCCCTTTTCACTTGGGCAAGCTCCTCCCGTCCCAAGTTCTACACAGTGTTTTTTAATACGATGCTTTCTGTTTCCAATAGAATTGCAAGGTCACGAAGTAGTTTTTCATTTAGGCTTGCTTTCTTCAGCATAGATTACTGATCTTCCTTATGAGCACACAGCTAGATGGATTGAACCAAACTCTTTTAAAAGCCTGCTGGATTGGGAGTTTTGCACTGTAGCCAATTTCTTTTCACATTAGCCTTCTTTTCTCACTTTCATTCACAGTCTGTAAAGAGAACATCTAGACGCAAATGCATGCATGGGGTTACATTGTGCCCGTTTGCATCTGTCTAAACGGCAACAAACATAAAAAGACCCTGTGCATAGAAACAATTTGAATTAGTTATTTAGGAATCAAACAATATGATTAATAAGGTATTAACAGATAAACCTATAATTTCCACATAGCCATACAGTCATGCCATACTAACTCTAGTTTAGTTAATTTGTCAACTAAGTAATGACAGCTGGTCCTTTAATGTTTAAAAGGTAAAGCAATGACATTTCTGGTTAATATGAGTTTCACAGTCCATAACATAAATAAAACTGTAAACATCACGTAACTATCTATAAGCAAATGTGACTGGCTGTGAGCAGGAGTTCAATTCCCATCAATGCCCAAGTTTCAGCACAAACCTAAAGTCTTCCTAGATCCCATATACTGAGGATTAATCTTTTACTGATCCCATAGCACCCAGTGACAGTTTCAGTAAGTTGCTCTAGGACTTCTTAAGCTGCAAATTCCAGGCACATCAGGCCAGCTGTGGTTCATGCAGTGCCATCTGCCGCAGGGAACGGGCGCTCCTGATGGAAGAACGACTCAAATTCTGCTTTTCCCTTTGCACTTTTGTCTTCCAGCCTCAACGCGAGGCACCACAATAGGTGGTGGCACGTTATTGTGCAGGCGGAGTATTCTGAAACTCCTGCGCTCTTCCTAGTGACTGCTTAGCTCCCTTTATTGACAGCACACATTACTAACAAGTATTTTATCTCCTTAGAGTTGCTTCATCGCCACTGTTTCCAAGGAGCCTGGAAGCCAAGTGGCTAACACCTTAGAGTCCTCCAGCCAGCATTTGTTATTCCTCAGCTCCCACCAACCCACCTAATTACCCGAGTCGTTAATTGGTGCCGCGAACGCCACCTATGTACACGCGATTTTTCGGAAGACTCTAAGACGAAACCCGCATCCCTGAACGCCTCTCGCTGCTTCGCTCGGCGGGGCGGCGGGGCGCCCTCCCGCAAGGCGCGGATTGCCGCCCCGGACGGGCCCGGCGGAGCGACACGTGGCACCCGCGCCCCGGGCGGCCGCCCCGCCCCCTTGTGCTC
This sequence comes from Burhinus bistriatus, assembly GCA_013397275.1. Taxonomy (NCBI): domain Eukaryota; kingdom Metazoa; phylum Chordata; class Aves; order Charadriiformes; family Burhinidae; genus Burhinus; species Burhinus bistriatus. Next base: position 310,836 of record VYXH01007524.1, read on the forward strand.
AGCTGGCTCCATCCGATTGGCCGCCCGCTCCAGGCCGACCAACCAACTACAACCCCCGGCAGCCCTCTCCGCCCCACGTGACCTGCCGCGAGGCCACCCTCCTCCCTCAGCCGGTCACGAGGCGCGGCCGGTGGCGCCGACGTCACCGCGTGAGAGAGAGGGAGACCAACTGTGGGAAACGCCGGCGCGGGG
>VYXH01007524.1:311465-326117 GCA_013397275.1 Burhinus bistriatus
GGGGTGGGGGGACACCCGCCTGCCGTCCCCTTGGCGGCCGACGATCGGCGGCGGCGAGTCCCGGTGAGGCGCAGCCGGCCCTTAAATTCGGCGTAGGGCAGCGAACAACCAAATGTTAATGGAGCTGGGCTAGGGACTTGTTCAGGCCTCTTGCCATGAAAGGTTTCAGCCTAACTGTTCCCCCTATATAAAGCATCATAGCTGTGTATTCTTACAAACTTTGTGTACGTGCGTGTGGATGGGCAAAACGCTGCGTGTTGAGGTGTGGTTGGCTCTCTGGGTCCGTGTGTACGGGTACATGCACGCATTTTGTTATGCTCCCACTTTATTCTGTTTTGTGGTACTGGAGCCTGAAAATCTCATTTAAAAGAACTCATGTTTCTTTAAACCGCAGAAAATAAAGTATTCCCTGTAAATGATGATGTGGGGAATCATTAAGAGCCAGCTGTGCAGTGTGCAGCTGTACCAGAGGTCGATGGCTGCATGCTTTTTTTTCTGACCTACTTGAAATAAGTATTAACGGGTAATGTACTGTCTTAGAGTCTGACTGGTTAGATGATAAGATAGCTCTGAAACAGGATTGTATCCAGGCTAAACGGTGCAGCCATGTTGTGGTGTTCTCCGACTCAGTTTTCTGCATAAGTTGATCAGAAAAAAATTTGATAAAGTCTGTATATAATCCAATGTGAACACTCAGGATTAATTTCTTATAAAACCTCTAACTTTTTTGATGCTAAGATTTAGTTTACAGATCCCTTCATATAAGGGGAGATTTTCTTGCCTATTTTCCAACTTAGTGGAATAGCAGATGGTGCTTTTGGGAAGTGGGCCTGAGTTCTGCTAGCCAAATAAATACATTACAGTACCATATGAAAACAACAGGGAATGTTAACAATTTACAAGAAAAATAATTGTGAGACCCCTATTTCTAGTCTCCTCACGTAAAACTAGTAGTCTAAACTACGTTCCTCCGTCAATGATAGATGAGAATGGGAAAACAAGTTGCTCAGAAAACTGGAAATACTGGTGGTGCTCAATTCACTTTTATAATATTTGTATTTTGGTAGCATTCCTTAACAAGCAGTTCAGATATTCCTCTGAATAGAATTTTCCATGCTTGATAAATTAAAACTATTTTTAAGGCAAATTTGAAAATGTGATATTCAGACCATGAACTGATTTGTTTACTGTAGCTTTCCGTAAGAAATCCTGCATCTTGCATCTGTAGCTCAGTAATTTTGCTGTTCTGTGGAATACTGGGGATGATCTTGCCTGCTGTGCACAGATGTGGCCTTCCGGGGAAAGGGTTAGAATAGGTCTGTGCCTTCAAGTATTCTATTAAAAGGATTGCCAGAGTTTAGCTGTTAATCCTGCCCATGTGTTTTACATATGAAGAACTAGATTTCATATAAGAGATAACCCGTATTGGAAATATTACGTTTTTCCCTTAATCCTTTTCCAAGTATGTTAGTTAGATGAACAAAAGTTCTTAGATCTTCCTAAAGCATATATTTCATAATCCCATATCACTTGCTTCAATGATGTTGTCCACAGCAAAGTAAGCATAAGTTTTGGGGGTTTTTAATGTATGCTAATAATAAAGCATGTAGGTCACAGGGAAAGTTGCTTGATTTGAAATAAATAATATTAAAATTACTAAGTCTTCCATGATCATGGAGAACACTTGTAAATAACACAGAAATCGGCATTAGTGCTTTCTTTTATGCAGAGACTGCTGTAGTGTTGTAATGATTTTATTCTTTTACATATGTACATATATAAGTATATATATTTATATATTTTTATCTTTAACTGTATTTTTAACCAAAAGCAGGAAAAAGTGAGCTACTATTTCATTTCATTTCATATACTTTTGATTTCTGAGCTACTAAGAAAATGCTAGTCCCAGGCAGTAGATTAGCTTTTTTATGACATTAAAAGGACAATAAGAGAAATTAAATTAACTGGGATTCTGAGTTATACAGAACAACTTCAGTGGGTTGCAGGATAGTAGAGCTAACATACTTAGTTTTGTGCTAAGTGGCTGGAATTGAGACTGATGTTCTGCAGTGGTGCTTGTGTGCTTGATCTGAAAGTTGTAGTTCCTGCTGCAGAGGGGAATGCATGAAATGGTTTAAAGATGCTTGAAAGTCTGTAGTGTAATACTGCAATCTTTGCAGCATACTTCACTTGAAATCAAAGGGAGAACCCATTTCATAGAGCTTGTGAACTGAAGTAAAAATTTGCTCAGGTGGTTGCTAAATAAGAGATTGTCAAAAGCTCTTCAGCTACTTTTAAGTGGGTACTGATCACCTTCTGCAAAATCACCTTCTTTTCCTCTGATAGTTCACTGTCCTTGTCCACTGTCCTAATGAGCTTCATCTTTTTCTGAGAAAATAATCCAGGCCTCCAGTGCCGAAAGATAATGCTATAGAGTACTCTGAAGTGAACCAAATCTCTTTGGTGTACTCTTTCTTGTGAAACTGTTTGGTTCCGTGCAGTAGCATCTGATTGCATCTTGCCACCTTGTATCAGTTGCATTTGAAATGCTAAGTAGGCATTTGAGTTACAGTATCATTCAGGCCCTGTACACTCTACTAAAATAGATTGTCATGTAACTGTCAATTAATGTATTTGAGGTGTCACCGTGTTTATTTTTTTTTTAATGAAGAGATTTTTGCGATGTAATGTGTGACACTTGAATAATTGAATTTAATTTGAATACTTTTCTAATGATGCCCCTATCCCCTTCACCCCAGCCACTCCCTACCCCAGTTTTGCAGTACTGTTCAGTATAATTTTGGGAAGTTTGCCTAGAATTTATTAAGCATTAAGCAAATAAACTGCATTAAGTCTTCACACGACTGTTTAAAAACTCTGCTGAGGATGCGGTGTACTGTTTAAAGCCAAATTCTGCAAAAGAGGAGCAAATAGAAGCTGCTATGATTGTTTCTTTAGCTGAATTTTTATTTTAAGGGTTCATCTTCTGTTTTAAATAACGAGTTTTTACAAGGTAAGGGCCTTTGAAGAACTTGGGGTATGTAGTACGAAGCTGGATGTTCAGGATCTTGTAAGGTTCTGTAGCATGCAAAATTATTTCTTGTTGGTATGTGAAATGGGGACCGACTTAAAATTAGAGGCTGTAAACTGTTCAATATCCAGCAAATGAATTATTTAAGTACTTAGGAAATTCTGACAGACGAGTTATTGATACTGCTGTTCAGAATCCTGTCTAAATTGTTCCTGTGATTTCTGATGAAGTCTTCTAGGAGCCAAAGATGAGCTAAGGTTTTGTTACCCAGTAAAACAGGAATATGTGGAATTTCACCCTAACACCCACCTTTTGTTCTTGGGTTATGAAGCAGAGGAAAAGAAATTCATATTAGAGAAATTCAATATAAGTAATCATCCTGGGTTGATTTTGTTTATTTGTTTTTCCAAAATATGAGTGCTTTAAAAGTACTGGTAAAAGTACCCTACTTGGACTTCTGGTTCATAGTATCTGTTTTATTTTCTTGGGTACTATGAAACAAGCTGCAAAGAGGTTCTCCATATTTCCTGTGACTTAATATTTGTTTAAGTAAAACTATTTAGTAATCTTGTTACAGATGAATCTCACAATCTCTCTTACTTTTCTCCTGAAAATTATGGTATGAAAAATATCCCAGTTCTGTAATGAATTTAGTGACAATTCAAAACATCTTTGCAAGCTAGAGACTTGCTCTGGATAAGGACACTATATCTGGATTTGGATCTTTAGTTTATTTGAAAACTTCTTGTTCTCCTTTGAGTTTTTTTACTATAGCTTAGGGCTGTTAGCTTATTGGTTTGAGGCTGTTACTGAACATAAAGATTGAAATACACATTTTTGCCATTGTGACTGTCAAAGTAATACCTGAGCTTTTCTTTTGAAGGTTTCTGTGTCTGACCTTCTTGCTCTATGAGCATCTGTGAGCTGCTTGGGCTGCTCAGCAGTTACCTCCTGCCCATGTGTTAAGCGCTCTGAAGTGATGACGGACACTGAATTTTTCCTCAGTAGCTAGGTAGAGTTCTCTGTAGCAAAAACTGGCACTATATATGTGTCATTTAATTTAGATATGTAGTAAAAGTCTTAAAACCAATGATTTGCATGGAAACACCACCCAATTCTAGTCTTTATAGCTTTGCCTTGATCATTAATATGTAAAGTATTCTTCTTCACTTCTTAAATGTGTATTCATGACAGATATTGCTGTCAGAGATTGGTAGAGAGTAGAAAACAGCCTAAGTTGTTTACAGATGTTTGCAGTGTGCTTGAACTTTTTGTTCTTTACCCTAAAATGGTGATTAAGGTAAGCAATACCAAGAAAGTCAATTTGCGGTAGGAAAGTGAGTAGTCTTATCATTAGACTGAGTGGAAAATTAAGGGCTGGATGCCGGCAATAATTGTGAACTTGAGGTGTGAGCTGACTGAGGGTTGCTCTTGGTGAAATTCATTTTTGTGATCACATACTTCTGATGCAGAACTGCTACAAAGTTTGCTTTCCTTAACTGAGTAAGAGAAATTTGTGAGATGTGATCTTCTGAAGTCTTTTTAACAGACCATCTTGCACACCTGTATGGTTCACCTGAAGTTTTATTCCTTTTTAAAGTCTTTTTATTCTGTTTAGATTTGGTTGCCTATATAAATAGGTAGGACAAGGTGGTAACTCTGTAGTTAATATGTATAATTTGAGCCATCCATATGAATACAGCTGTCTGGGCTGGTCTGTAAATGTTTGCTGTACAAAAGAGTGCTCATGTGGATTAAGACTAGGATCAACTGGTGTAACTTTAAGAAAGGAATGAATGGAGAAGTTGCTTCAGTACATTCTTTTTTTTCTCCCTCAGACATAAATGATACTTTTTTTAACAGAAATGTTTGTTTATTAGATATTAAGCATTAAACATATTGTGATGGGAGCCACCACTTGAAGGAAATTTAGTTACTGTCATTTTACAAGCTAGTGGATGCTGGTATCTGTGCACGTAAAAGATTGACAGGCAGGGACACAATGCAAATCAGCCATAGGCTGTGGTTATATAATCTGCTGATGGAGGGGAGGAGGGAAAAACCAAACAGCTGCATCTGACCAAAAATAGAGGGTCTGTGACAAGAACCTTGTGACTTCAAGATAACTTAGAGAGACACTGAGGAAGCACTGAAGGAAAATGTCTGTTAAAGGCACATCTGGTATCAATGGAGTCTGAGATGCCTGGCCATTAAGAGTAACGGATTAAGTTGGTAATCCCGGGAACCTGACATGTTTGAATATGTTGTATTTTTTCACAGTGTGCTGGCTAAATGAAGTCTTGCCTGTTTGGTTAAAGCTTGACCAGGATGAGACCATCTGGAAAAATACCAAACTCTCGTGTGCTGTTGCGAGGCAGTTGTAGTTGCACCTGATCTAATTTCATAACTTTTATGATTTGGCCTATACATCAAGAATCACTACATAGCGAGTCACTATGTAGTGCAGGGATTTGAAAAAGATCCCTAGTTTGACAAAATGTCACTTATTTTGTGTGTGAATTCATAGTCGCGCCTCACCGTCTGTCCCCATCCTTCCCCTCTGAGTTATAGGCGCAGTGCAAATGGAAACAAATGCTGAGATTTGGGATGTGGGAGATGGGCAGGATACAGAAGCATTTGTGGTGATGCTTTTATCTTATGTATTTCTGAAAATTAGAAATAAGGTCTTTTTTTCTTCAAAGTAAAAAGTAGCTTCCTGCTTAAAACATGACGGTCTTTTTCCTTTTGTTTGTGTTGTACAACTGCAGCCAAATAAGTAATGTTGCTGTGAATGAGTGAGAAATGAGAGTAGATTGGGCCTGGGTCAATAGTAAGCAGCAGTTTGGCTGTTCACAGCAATAATGTAAATATGAGAGTTGTTGCCTAAAGCTGCCCTAGTGGGCCAGGGAAGTATGTGAAGCAGACTTGGCAGTAAGCCCAGCCTGTAAAACAACATCCAAGTCCTTGCATTTGTCCAGGCGTGCCATGTGGGGTTCGAATGACAGTGGAATTTAAGATGAGTGAAATGATCAGTTAGGCTAAGTAAAATTGCAAGGCAGGAGCAAGCTTATTAACAAGCCCTACCTTTAGTACACCTATCTGTGAGAATTTCTTGTGAAATTCAGGTGAAATAGAGAATAAAAAAAAAAAAATGTGGGACGGTTCAAAGTCATTCAGGGAAGATGAGTTTAAATCTGAAGAACTGCAGAACTGTTTGATAAGCAGGCTTTTGAGCTGTGTTGTGCCCTGCACATCCCATGAGTTAACTGAACAGCTGAACTTAATCAGTTACGTGGCTCTTCTGATTAAATGTCTCAGTGGCATTGAATGCTTATGGTTACTTTTCAGACAAAGGACGATAGGTGTGATAGAAGATACTTTTGTCAGTTTTCTTTGGGAGGCCTAGTCCTTCTTTTTATATACCTGGGGGAAGGAGAGAAGAATCAACTTTCTGGGGATCTGACTACAAACCCATCATCTTGCAGCAATAAATTAATGAAAATAGAACTCTGAGTTTGGCTTGGGTTTGTGCTGTATTGTGTTTTTGTTTTTGTTTGGGTTTGGTTTTGTTTTTTTTAAAAGCAGAAACAACAAATTCATTTGAGGTTGCATAAAAGACATTTGTAAGTACAAACATGAGCAGGTACTTACACCTAACTTATTACTCCCAGAAATGTAGAATCATATTATTCATATTAATACTTAGATTAATAGCAATTCCTTGTTTAAAAAATGGCTTCTCAGACTGCATTTTGAAGATTAATCAAAACTTCTAAAAATGAGGAAGATTTTTTAATATAGCAAGATTGCTGGATGAAGTTAGATTTTTCTCTTTGGTTTTTAACAGGTTGGTGAAGAGAGTTATTTTCAAAATCTTGTAAATATTCCTCTTTGGACTTTGTCAGTTTGAAAAGACCTAAGACTTCTTTCCATTTTCTTATGTATGAGGTAATTAAAGATTGCAGGAGGCAAATAACTCTGAATTCGCTGCTTAAGGAGAACCTACATGTTTTAGTGGATGCTAACTTTGCTTTTTAGGAACAAATGCTTGGAGAAATGTTTTGTTGTTGGTTTTTTTGTTTGGTTTTTTTTGGTTTTTTTTTAATACCAGATTTTAAAATTTATTAATGGTTTTGGTAAATAGAAAAAATGGAAAGACTACTTAAACATAATTTCAGTGACAAGCAGCATTTGTACTATGCTGGAGAGGGAGTGGAATTGTGACTGATTGTAGTTGGGACAGGGCACAAACTGTTGCCTTCTAACTAGAGTTGTTTTGCAGAGTAACCCTCTGTATCTTCATAACAAAAATGAAAGCATACTCTTAAAACCAGATGATGAGCTGGTAACACAGTCCTGGTGCATTTATTGGTGACAATGATTCACTGCTTTGGGTGACTGTATAGTGGGGTGTAATAATGTCTACAGTGACTTACAGCTACTCATGTGTATCTTGGATGCTTTCTAGTAGTTGTTCCCTAAATCAAGAACACAAAGGAGATAGGGAGATGGAGTAACTGTATGATTACAAAAGGCTTTAACAGTGTCATTTGGGATAACTGTACTCAAGTGACAAGGCCACAAGAGAATGTGTGGTTTAATCCAAAGAACCACTAAGAAAATCTGTCAACTTCTTGGTTTTTTGCATAGCTTCTTTAGATTAGGTCAGAGTCTCTGTATTTGATCAATGTAATTTGTCAAGTTTAGGCTTTTGAGAGCAAATGCTACTGTCTTTCAAATTGCTTAGCTTTTTTGGTTGGGGGCAGGAGGTTAGGCTGATTAGGTACAGTATGTGGTGAAACCTCCACTCCTGATGAAATAAATGCGAGCTGTTTAGGACTCTGAAGAAATGCAAAGTTTCAGGGCTTGCGTGCGGCATAGCTAATATGAGGCATGCTAATATGGTCACCCTTGTATTTTGAGGGATCGTCCTGAAAGTTTCCGAAAAAAATGGCTCAGCTTCAGCCTCCCCTTTCTCATTTGGCTGTTTGATTCCTGTTTCTGCCTGTTATGCTTGCTATGTCAATCTTAGCAAAGTGAATTCAAGGTGTTCCTGATTCTACATTCATGTGAGCAGCTGGGAAAACAGGAAAGTTTCAGATTATCATTCTGGCTCATTTCAGTCCTTTGATGTCCAGAGCCTTTGGGTTTCATGCACCTGAAGTCTACGTTAAAGCTTTATTATAAAATACATTGGTGAAAAGCTCTAATATTAATGATTTGAAATAGTGGGTTAACTGTATGGTAGGATTGCCTGCTGTGGAATGGTTTGCCCTCTGTCATGTTGTAGGACAGATGCAGAAGTACAGTGTAATTTTGCTGAACGTGAAGAGTTCCCAAACTAGTTTATTCAGATACTATCAATACCAGTTCTCAGCCTCTGTGTCATGCTCTATTTGATAAACAGAAGGATGCATGCCCCCATTTTGGTCTCCTCTTATTGTGTAACTTCTCCCCACTCAAAATTCTTGCCTTGGCTTATTGCAGTCCTTTTCTACCAATTTTTGCAAAGACCCTAGCCTGTGTCACCATGCCCGCCTATAAACTAAAATAGTTTTCTTGCACGTTTCTGTCTTATTTTGTTTACTATGGCCCTACTTATGCATTCTGGTCTTGGAAGTTTGGGTTCTGCTCAGTGCATGGTTCAGGACTGGAGCAGACTGTAAACCTGGAGGTGTCTCTGGGTAGAGCAGCAGGTTGCTATCAGCCAGCTCATTGGTGTTAGAAGTTGATCAGTGGTAAAGACATCCATGTAGGTAGTTTGGTGAGGATGTCAGTTTATAGGTACAGCATAAACCAGAAAGGAGAGCCTTTTATGGAGTCTGATAGTTTTGCCCCCCACAAAGCAAGAGTTTGGTTGTGGATGATAAACTGGCCTGCAATACCAAGAATCTGGACAAACCTTTGGCTGGCAACTGCAGCACGTAATTCCCTTATTCTCTTCAATTGGTATTTGCCTGATGTCCTCACTTATCTTTATGATCAGTCATCTTCCTGTGGGGCACAACACACCAGTTTTTGGAGTGCTTACTCTTTTCTCAGTTCCTGTGTCTACACATACCTGATGCTCTGGGACTGCAGGGCTGCAGTCCTTTCACAAATTCTAACAACTGATCGTATAGAATAATGTACTTCACCTTCAAAATAGCAGTGACAAATAGGCCGTTAATACTATGTGTTAGTAACTGCTGCACGGATGTATTGTGTCATTTTAAGAAACTCCCCGAAGGCCATAGTGTATTTCTTAATATCTCTGAACTGCTGGGTTGTGTTAGGCTGACTTTCTATCTAACACTGAATGACAAATGAGGCTTCACCAAACTGGAGGGCAACAGCTTCCGTTTTGTCTACAAGGGCATTATGCAGTAAAATACTGTGCCTTCTTGAATGACATACCCAGAGAGAAAAAAAGGAAGCAAAGAGGAGCCTGTAGAACCTAAAGATTTTTTTTTTTAAAGAAAAAGTAAATATTTTTCTGTTTTAACCTGCTATGAATATTAATGAATAATTCTTAAATACTGAACCACAAGTTCTATAAAGTTTTCATTTAAAGACGTGCTTCATAATCAACCAGAAATACCAGGAGAGCTGGAGAAGGCACAGGTATAAACACTGCCTAGCGCTTCGGTTGCTATTTTCTGTTCTTGTAACTGAATTTAGAATGACTAATTCTTGTTGAACCTTACAGTTACAAGCTGGATTCTTCACCTGCTTTGTACATTGCTTTTTATCAATGTATGTCAAAGCACTCTGCTATGAAAGATTATGAGAACTTACGGGTTTTCTTAAAAGGAATAAACCTCAACTGAGATTAACTCCATTTGCTGTAACAGAAGTACAGAATTTTCTGAAATGTGTTTATGGCTTAAGCAGATGCATTTGATTTTCATGATTATTTAGTCAGTTTTTCTTACAGGCCAAATAAAATTTCATGACTCTTATTTCCCTATTTGGAACTTCATTCTGTTACTTCAGGGTGAAGCTGGATGTACCCTAAGACAGCCATTCCAGTTTAAATGCATACCAGGCTATGGCCTAAGGGTTTAGTGCATGTTACTTTTTTTTTTTTTTTATAAACACCTGCAGTTCCTGTCCTGGTTGCTTGTTTCTCCTAGTGTCCTAAAGCTTGCCATCCTGTCGGTTGTATATATACAGGTGTTTATGTTAGTGCACTGCAAATCTGGTTGCCAAAATCATCGGAGTTAAAAATACCTCTCTTCTCATTTCCCCTCCCCCTTGGTGTGTGAGTCTGTGTGGGAGGGTAGTTGCTGCTGGAAAAAACATAACAAGTAGTTACACCCTGACAGCCAGTATGTTCTTATTTTATTCATTGTCAGTTGTAAACATTTCATATGCCCTATTATTCTCTTGCTTAAACTAGTGCAGCTTCATTATTTTTCTGCATTTCTACTGAGGGTAAGGAATTCTCATCCACACTGGAATTGAGACAAGACTCATTGAGGAGTTTCCACTGTTGAGAAGATTGTTTTTCTTGTACGTTTCCAGTGCTTACCACAAGAAAACGAGTAAAATTCTGATGGGTACGACAGAGCTGCCTCTAGCTTACATGATTGACAGAAATAAAATTTATTTTTATCCTTTTTGAGTAATCTGATATGACCATGAAACAGCACAAAATCATTGAAGAGGGTGAGCTGCTTCATAAAATGACAGTTGTTGTAAATCATCCTTTTCTGAAAGCTTAAACTTGTGCTACTGTTTTGTGTGTTGCCAGACTTGGTCTATAAGGATATGTCTTCCTCCTGCTCCACCTTGCTACCTTAATTGTTTTCACAATTTATACTTTTCTTTAGTAACTGTATTTGGTGGCTTACTAGTCAGTTATACTCCTTATAAACTGAGGCATGGCTGTGTTTTTTAGGGGGTTTTTGGGTTGTGTTAAGTTGATGTTTAAGCTTGTAGGAAGTGTCTCTGGAGAACTTAGAGCTTGCAATGGAAAACTGGACTTAAGTATCCAGTTACAGAGCTTTAGTGTGGTAGTGTACCATCAAGAACTCTGATCAATTGTCTTTTTAAGTGCACAAAAGGAAAACTATGACTATTGGATGTTTTTGGTTCTCTGTGAAGAATAAGACTCCTCTTTCATCCCAAGAAATCAGTAGGATAATGAAATTTAAAAATGGAGCTGCATACGCTTTTTGTTCTTATTTACAGATATTTCTGTGACATGCGTTATAATACTATCATGTTCAGAAAGAGATAATGGTAACTGTCATGACAGAATTGAAAAAAGAAAAGGTTGTCGTTCTTTGTAAAGTTTGGGAGTGAAGACAGATTATATGACTTGCCTGAGAACACACATGATGTCTATGGCAATGCTCAAGTCTTTCCTTATGCTATTTAAAGGACTTGATTACTGATCCTGTTTTTGCAGTAGTATTTTTGTAAGACCTAGGTCGTGTTGCACTCTTAGTACCTTATAGCAACTCCTATTGTCTGAACCTGTTTGTTTATGGGCTTACAAACCTAGAATAATAAAGTGGTTTGGATAATTTTGGCACAGGGCTTGTGTTCAGACATTTGATAGTAATTGACCTTCCTTCTGTGGAGAAATCTGGCTCACTGCACAGCTGCATGTATGCCTGTGCCAGTACATCGTTGAGGAGTGAACAACTGGTGGGCAAGCATTACTAGTCCTGAATGTGCAGTCTAATGCGGCAAATGGCAAGCAAAATGTACTTTAGAAGCAGTTGTTCTGGATATTATTTAATTATATTCTCCAGTTAGACAGCTTATGTTGAAGCTTAGTTAGCAGCTTAGTAAGGGATGACCCAGCGCTGTTTTAATACTGAACGGGAGCTTCTGTAAACTAGTCTGTTTCCAGACAGTAGCGAACGTACATTCAAAATGACAGACCTTCTGGTTCTCATTGATGAAGGATGACACAGATGCCTGATGTAAGATTGCAATGGAAGTCTGCAGCTTTATATAGCTTATATGCACTATGTGAATATAGAGCATCTGCTAACTCTTGTGATTCCTCAGTAATAAACTTGATCTCAGCAGAGTGAGGAAGAAGGCTTCACTGTATTTCTAAAGACTCAGTGGCTTCTCCATGCACGATAGCGTTAAAAGTCTTCATAAGTTAAAACAAAGCTGAGCTTCTTTCTATGCTAGCTATGCAGATGACCTCCTTTGATCATAAAACAAAATTTGTTTGATACAGTTTTGTTCTTAGCAAACATTGACTTCTTGTTTTGTTTCCCTGTCTCCTTTTAAATGCTTACTGGAACAAATAAACTATTAATACTACTTCTAAAACTGAAGTTAAACTTATTGGCCCATAGTTCTTTAGTATTTTTTAATCTTTTATTTAGTCCAGTTTTCTTTACTCTGCATTGCTATTAACTTTGTTAGCAATTTACTGAGTTGACTTTAGTAAAGAAAAAACATTGACACACCTGCCTTTTCATGGTCATGGCAGGCTTTTGATGTGAATGGCACTGCTTTTCTTGGTCTTTGTATTTTGATGTCTATCCTATCCAGCATCTTGCCCCTGTGTGCTTGTGGTAGTTCTTATGCTCTACCTTAGTAATCTGACCTAGTTTCTGTTTCTTGAGTGCTTCTTTCTTATATTTTATGGTCAGTGAAGGCCTCATGACTTGGCCTGCTTCACTTCTTTACTGTCTTTCATCCCCAATAGGATTGTTTGGATGTAATAGCTCTCCTATTAAGTAAACAGATTTCCATAACTCTGTTTTTTGCCATGGACTTCACCATAACTCTTTTTTTGCCTTGCACTTGCCTATTGTGAGACTTGCCTGAGTTTGTTTACCATCTGCTTTCTTGATGCCCTGTGTTGGATTTTTTTTTTTTTTTTGAGCTGTTCTCACTCCTTTCCATCTTAAGGCTTGTCAGCTGTTTGTGGTTTGGTTTTTTTTTTCCTTTTCTTGTTTTTCCTCATTTCTTTCACCCAAGTTATAGTCATCTTTGTATGTTTATTAGTTCCTTGAAACTGATTAGGGGCTGCTTCCGGGTTGGATTCTCTCTGCAGTCTTTAATAGGACAAAAATAATTATTGGTAAATAGTCTGGTAGAATTAATGACATGATTTATAAAGGTCTTAGTAGTTAGTGTCGTCCTTTATATGAGCAACTAACAGGTTATTTAGGGGGTGGGTTTGTGTGTGCAAACTAAAATAAATCTACCTGTTATTGATTGTGTCTGAAAATGGTTTCAAAATATATTGTTTCCACAGTCTTAAGCATGCTTTTGGGATTTGGTGTTCATTAGATGCACAGTTCTTACTTCAGGTTTCTAGCTTCCTGTTTTTTGAGTGTGTGTGTGTATGCTGCTGGGGAGGGGTAATGGGAGAGCATAGTGCCAAACTCAGAAGTTGTTTGTCATGAAGAGGGACCAAAGAAGCCTGAGTCAGAAGAGTGCTTTCCTGCCTTCTCCATCTCTTCCCCAGTTCTTCCCAGCTGGTGTTGATAATTCTGTGCTAGTCTGATTTCTCCACCTCAGCTCCATGAAACTTAAATTTTGAATGTACATCTGCTTTTTGTAAATCCCAGTGACATTGCAAGTGGATAAATTGTCTTAAATATTCTAAGATTTCTTTATTACTGCTGTACTGGTACTGTTCCTAAAGCCATCAATGACAGTAACTGGTTATGCACAGGACTTGAAGACTTCCAACTGTTGTTTTCCTAGAATGATTTTATTATTTCAAAACTTCTGTACCTGTAACTGTTTTATTTCTAAGTTTTAAGTAGCTGGATAACTGCTTATATTAGGATTGCCTTTTTCATCCCTTGACCTGTGCTTTTAATACTAATAATGTGTTAGGAAACAAGGACATCTGTGATCTTGCATATGATGTGGAAAACCTCTACTGTCTGTATTTCATGTTTTTTGATGGGAAACAGCAAAAAGAAAGACACCCCCCACCCCCAATTAAAGTTTTTAAAAATGTTTGTTATCTTAGTGAAAGGATGGGGAAATGCAATTTTGATAGTGTTCAACGTAGTTACTTGTGTTAATTATTTGTATGATATACAAAATAGTCCTTCCTGAGTATCCTGATCCTTTAGTGTATGAGCACTTAGAAATTAACCTATACCAATTTTTTGTGCTCTTAACACATATAATAGTAGTTAATGATATAATTATATAATATGGATAACTGTTACTTATGACTATATGTAATACACACAAAATCACACAGTGCTTATAAAACTACTTAGTACTAGTCTTAAATGCAATTTTGTGCCTCCTTTAATGATAGATTACTAATAGAGCTGCTCCCTGCCCATGAACCTTCAGCCATTTTTTTTTTTTTTTTTAAAATCTGAGGAACATAGTCCGTTCCTTGGTAACAGTATGCTTTCTCTCCGTTTGAAAATGCTTTCTTGTTATCTCTGAGGAGATGCTGGTTTGTTTTGTTTCGGGTTTAGTTAATTTTAAGCTGATTGCTATTAGTGAAGCTGATAACAGAATGACTTCATTAACATACTGAATTTTTTCATCATGGAAAGGCCTAAAATACATGGCTTCCTGTCTGGATATTTTATCTGCTTGTGAAAGAGGCTAGATTTATTTTAAAACAAGTATTAATAGTCTACTGATACTCAGGATAAAAACCATTTAAAAAAAAAAAA
>VYXH01007524.1:326164-367671 GCA_013397275.1 Burhinus bistriatus
ATCCAGAGATGCAATTAACGTCATCCAGTCTGGATTTATGGAAAATAGTTGTATGAACATGTCTCATTGTCACATTTGACACCAGGGCATTTTAGTCTGCAGAAACACTTATGATTCTGCATAATATTCCCCTACTACTGAAAAAAACCCCACTTTAAAAAAAATACACACACCCCCACAAAACGCTGGAAACTGTATCATTTTAATGATGTGAAATGTTAGTGATCGGTCAAAAGCTCTCAAAGTGATTCAGCATTAAAACAAATTACTTAGGTTGTAGGGACAATATTGTTGACAGATTTTGAGACTGCTTTTGGTGTCTAGTGGGGATGGTCCAGGTACATTTAATTTCGTCTTCTAGGAGATGATACACTAGTGAACTACCCGAGGTCTCCTGCATACTTACTTGCTGTAATTATAGAGGGAAGGTGCTATTTTACAAGGGGAAAGAAACAAGAGTGGAAGCATAGTGGTTACAAAATAAGACAGAAGCTGTGGTTTCCACTCTTGTTTCAGGCAAATGTCTCATATTGTCAGATAAGTCAATATTGAGAAGCGGGGCAAGACAATCTGCTTCAGTTCTGTGAGACAAAGCTGCTGATTTTGTTAACTGGATTTGTACTCCCTCTCAATTGCTTGTTTTTCTTTGGAATATTTCCTGTGTTTTGGATAAGTTAGTGAGATCTGAGAATATTTTGTTTTGCCTTTTTTATGCTGAACAATTTACGCTCAAAATTCATGAGATTGCACTTGAAAAATGCTATTCTGTCGGATGGAGGCTCGAGAGTTTTCTGAGCAACCAAGAGAGATATTTGGAATAAGATTCTTTGTAATATCTTCAATAATATTCTTTATTAGGCCTTTTTGGATTGAATGTTTTGAGTTGTTTATAATCTTCATTGAAGTTTGAGTCACTGTAAGATGCTTTCTAGTGTTAAAGGAGACAAATATGTATGCAATATTCCAGTGTTTATAAGTATTGACTAGTGGGCTTGCGTAAAGTATTGTAGTCCCAGTCATGTCAAAAAGAATAATTTTAATGGATTATTAATAAAAACGTTTAATTGTGAATGGAATGTAGTTACAGAAGATAAACTTTGACTTGAGTGTTCCAGCTTAGATCCTTTCAAGGTTTTAAACCCATTTTCTGTGTATTATATTTTCAACCACTGAAGATGTGTATAAACTGTGGAATCTGCTTGAAAATAAGACTTATGACAGAAAACTATGCTGTAGTCATATTTAGCTGTAAATATGGCTGGGGAAAATTTAAAACTAAGAATTAGCTTTATTTTGTGTGGCTAGTGTAATGGGGAATGTCTAGGATGTTGAAAACAGGCCATACCTGGGAAACAAAGGACATTGCTTATGGCGTTTTTCAAGTATTGCATTCTGACTGTGTTCCTCTTTTTTTTTTTTTTTTTTAATTTTGTTTCTAGATCTTGAGTCAGATGACTGTGCGTCCATATACATCTTTAATGTAGACCAACCTTCATCCTCTGTAAATCAGCCAATTTGTATTCCTCGCCATGGATTGCAGTCTCACTCCTCTCCTCTGTCACCACCTACAAGACTTCAGAGTCATAAGAACTATGAAGGAACTTGTGAGGTACCAGAATCCAAATATAGTCCACTAGGTGGACCCAAACCCTTTGAGTGCCCTAGTATTCAAATTACATCTATTTCACCTAACTGTCATCAGGGGATTGAAGCCAATGAAGGTGAATTGCACACAAATGGCACAGAAAATGAGTATATGGAAAGGCCTTCACGCGACCATCTCTATCTTCCTCTTGAGCCATCATATAGGGAATCATCCCTTAGTCCAAGCCCTGCCAGCAGCATTTCGTCCAGAAGTTGGTTTTCAGATGCTTCCTCTTGTGAATCCATTTCCCATGTTTATGATGATGTAGACTCAGAGCTAAATGAAGCAGCTGCTCGATTTACCCTTGGCTCTCCTTTGGCATCTCCTGGTGGTTCTCCGAGAGGTCCCAGTGATGAATCTTGGCAGCAGCCTTATGGATTTGGGCATGCCTTGTCACCTAGACAGTCTCCCTGTCATTCTCCTAGAACTAGTATTACAGATGAAAATTGGCTAAGCCCTAGACCAACATCAAGGCCTTCATCAAGACCTACATCCCCCTGTGGGAAACGGCGACACTCCAGTGCTGAGATTTGCTATGCTGGTTCTCTCTCTCCTCACCATTCTCCAACTCCGTCACCTGGCCATTCTCCCAGAGGAAGCATAACAGAAGACACATGGCTAAACACTTCCATCCATAATGTACAAGGCCTTAATTCTGGCCTTTCACCATTTCAGTGTTGTACAGAGACTGATATTCCTCTAAAAACAAGAAAGACCTCAGAGGATCAGACTGCCACTTTATCTGGAAAAATAGATATCTGTCCTGAAGAACAGGGTAACTTACCGTCATCCCTTGAAACTGCAGTAGATGATTGCTCTGGATCTCAGCTCACCCTGAAAAAAGATTTGCCTGGAGACCAATTTCTTTCTGTTCCTTCGCACTTTACTTGGAACAAACCAAAGCCAGGTCATACTCCTATATTTCGGTAAGTGATTAGAAAGTCCTTCCCTCCCATTTTTCCCTTCCTATGCATCTTAAGTAGACACACAAATGTGCTTATATTTCAGTGATGTATTAAGACTTCTTAAAGAAAACTTCTTGTAGGCAGGTAGGTGATATAACTAGGCATAAACAAGTTGAGACACCAAATACCCGTCTTTTTCTTCTTTTAAAAATACAGTAGATGCATTGTAACATAGGATTAGTTTTATTTAAATAAGGTTTGTTTGCATATGTGCACAGAACCCAGCTGAATCAAATGTCTGCAAATTTTGTGCACGCTTTGCAGTTCCATCTAATCTGAGCAGTTAACATTTTAATATAGCTAATGAAACCTGACTTACATGATTTTATAAAACTGTGAGACCAGAAAAGAGTTGGGGAGTTTATTTGCTTTTGTTTTTACTTGCGTCTTTGGGCTGATAGAATTCTAGAAAGAGAATAGAGAAAAAAATTTGCATGCCATACTGAAAATCATCCAGAAAGAATTGATTTCTGGGCTGTAGTTCCAAGGGTATTTCCACCATCGTGGTGCTGAGTTAAGTAGCTCTTTTCCTTTTGTAGTCCTCTTGTGCTAGCAGGATGATTTGTGGAGGCTCAGAAGAAGGAACTAATTCGGTTGGGGGAAAATTTCGCTGTCCTTCCCATTCTGTTACTTTTTAGATGGAGCAGTTCTATGATCTTTCCAACCATATAGCTTCTGGAATCACTTTGCCAGTACAATGCAGTGGGTGGAGTAGAAATAAGAACTCCTTAGGCAGCATTGCTGCTGGATGGACAGATACTGTGATTACTCAGCTCGAGTTATCCATTTGATTCCTGAACCTTTTTCTTGCTCTACTAGATTTGAAAAACAAGGGTTAGGGAGGTACTGGGAGGAAGAAGCTGTGGATATTTTTTTTATGTGGATGTTTTGTAAGAAAGGTACATTAGATTAACACCTGTAAAGCACAATTATCCCTATAAAAGCCATAATATAGGTTTAAATGTCAATGCTTCCATGCTAGTCTGTATTGATTTTAAAATAACTTTGATTAAAATGGTATCATTCTGTCCACAGGCAATGCTTAAGATTTGATATTCAAGGATGTAGTGGATGAAGCAGTTCCTCTTTCTTAGGGAGGAGGGGGTGGAAGATAGGGTAGGATTCTCCACATACATGCTTTAATTCGGAAAAAGGCAAAGCTTAAATCCTACAAGTTAATGACAAAATATAGCGTTCTTCTCTTTGCAAAGTCATCTTTGCAAAGCACTTGTTTTCACACTCAGTATTTTTAATTTTAGAAAGAATGAATTAGAAAATACTAATGGCTTTAATATTTTCCTCCCCTATCACCTCCTCCCCCAAAGTAAGTGAAGCAAAATAAAGAAATGTTTCTGATCAAGCTTCAGAGATGCCCTATAGGAGGCACTTTTTTTCTGGCTCTCAGAGTTTTAACTTCTTGGCAGAAAACTAGAATTAACTATTGCCCAGTAAGCCAAGCTTACTGAAGAGGTGTTCTTTTTGGGGACCTCCCTCAAAAGCACAACTTGTTGAAAAGTGGATGCTGGCTTTCATGGCTAGTTTTTATGTAATCCCCCCTTCTAGTGGCTTTTTCCAAATTCAGAGAGCATTGTTGCATCATTTTAATGTCTTGATGTATTATTTCCTGATGACTTGTCAGATGAACAAGTCTCTTGAAAAAAATGTTTTAGAATACCTGTTCTCATTGTCTTTTGGGTACATGAATATTTGCAGGGGTGTCCATCTTGTGGAATACAGAAGCATTCAGTCATCTTTTAAAGACTGCTATAGCTGACCCTTTCCATGTGTGTTTTAGGCAGAGAACTAACGGAGAAAATTCAGCTGTAACTTTTACTATTGAGTACCTAAGAAGGAAGTTATGAACATAAATGGATGGAATATAAACCATACTTTCAGGGCACAGTGAAACATCCTTAAAACAAATGGAAGATAAGTGAATCATAGCTTTAAGAGCTTCCTGAAGGGTAAATTCTAATGGGTACTATCAAATAGATTTCAGTGTTAATCTGAGTTCTAACAATGAACTTTTCAGTTTTACTGCTGACCGTATTCCTATATGTTGGTATGTCAGTGTCACACAGAAGGCTCATTATTTTCACTAATACAAAACTTCTGTTAATTTTAAAACTAAGTTTTGTATAACTTCTTTAGAAGTTGTTAACTAGCTTAGACTGTTAATATCTAAATATATTTAAATAATGCTTATTCAGCCATTTTGTCATTTTTGCATAATTGTATAACCAGATCTTAATTTTTCCTCTCCTCAGAAATGTATTGATTTTAGGGAGTAAAAGTGATTTATTTTTTTTTCTTTTTTTCTTTCTTTTCCCTTTTCTTTAAAGTCCTTCCGCACAACTGCTTATGAATGTGAAGTTTAACAGTGAAGATACAAAGCTACTAGCTGGAAAATTCTGTTTTACCAGATCTGAAACTACTGTGTTGACAGATACGTTAACTATCTTGAAGTTGGGTTTTTTGTTTTTTGTTTGTTTGTTGCTGGGTTTTTATTTGTTTTGTTTTAAATTCTGTTGCAGTCTGCTTATCTGTTACTAGAACATTTTCATTCTAACTGAAACAACGATAACTATTTTTCTGTAATTGTGTATTTTGGACTTGTATTATATTTATGTAACTTGGCATTTTTGTTAGCTTGCAAGCTAACATAGTTCATAAAAGGTGAGCACTAGTGAAAGGTAAAAGCACATGAATATATAGGCATATGGCAAGATGGGGTGTGGATCTATGGTTCTTTCGTGGGATGACCAAAATAGTTACAAAAATAGATATTCAGTTAAAGCTGCTTCCTCTTGTAGTAGGGAGAACTGAGAAGAACTGAATAAAAATCAATTTTACTGTTTCCATTAAGAAGTAAAAATATTTTTTAAAATGTCAGAATTTATTCAGAAGCTGGCACTGAAGAACTTCTCTAAATATAAAATGAACAAACAGGCAGAAGACAATAAAGACTACATCTATTACATAGGAACTAAATAAAAATATTAAGCTGTACACATCTGCTGCCAAAAATGGAGTCTGACTATTTGAATTAGTAGAAATGGCTGCATTGGCAGCTGTATCCTCAGCAAAATGTTGAATTACTTAGCAGCTGTAGCCTGTTCTACAGGTGCTATGAGAGTATGCATTTTCAGTAAGTTAAAACATTTCATTCTGTCATATAATATTTTATAATTTTGATGCTTATAAAGTAGGGATGTGAAGTTGACTCATGTTTTATGGAAAAAAAAATTAAATGCAAGAAGATCCACTGTTTCTTAAATAGTTTATGACAGTGACCAAAAGCGAGCACTTCAGTTGTCATAAAGAGTTAGATATTAATAGCAATTTATATCTTTAATACATATTCTATATAGTGACATATTAATTGTAGTTTAACCTCAGCTGGCAGCTAGGAACATGCCCCCAGAAGGGGGCGAAAAGGACGGGAAAGGGAAAGGGGAAAAAACCCCACCTCATAGGTTGAGATAAAGACAGTTTAGTAGAACAATAACAGAAAAGGAAAATAACAACAACAATAATAATAATGACACAAGTCACTCTCGCTACCCAGTGAACTGGTACCTTCCCAAGCAGTGATTGCAAGTACCTGCCCACCAGCTAACCTCATTTATATACTGAGCATCTTCAAAAGGTTATTACTAGAAATTTGAAAGTCTGTTTTACAATACTTTTTTTAAACTTGATCAAGGTGAATAAAGAGTCTAGGGATGACCCAGAAACCTCTACTGAGCAATTACTATAATATAATACTTTTGGTGAGGACTTGTCACTAAAAGTACAATTCATAAGAGATCAGCAACACTTAGGGCGTTAACAACCATGGTTACAGTGTTCTGGAGTTAACAGCTGTCACAGGCATGGCCAGCACCGATGTTGGTATCATTGGGGCATTTTGTTAGAAGACTGGTCAAGGATGATGCAATTGAAAATGCTGGTGATTCTGTTATTTCTGTGTCTAGGTTTGTCATTTTGTTTTCTTTTGCTTTAAATTTACGACTTTTAACATGAATGGTTGGTAGAACAGTAAGTTTTAGGTTCTGTAAAGTAGATCTGGAGAATCTAATTTGTGTCTCAAGCAAATAGGCACTTAGTAGGGTAGTAAACTTAATGACACATTCATTTTTTCTTTCTTTCTTTCTTTAACTCCTGAAGTATTTGATGAGAACAAATGGTGCTTTTGTGTCTGGTAGATAGCTAGGCAATATTCATTAATGGGCAGGAATCTTGAGATACAACCTAGTTTCTTTTACTGTGTCTTCCCTCATGGAATTCTTAGACTTACACATTGATTTAAAAACTATTATATGAACTGATGTCTTCAGACTGCTGTGTGGCAAATTTAATCCAGAGCACTGAGAAGTGACAGGATATTGAGTAGTTTCTTTGTTCCAGTGGTGACGAACAAACAGGTTTTGATAGACATATTTACAGTTCAGGAATCTCTTTAGCGATGGACATTTAATGGCAACTTCAGAGTATTTTACCTGCAATTGTCTGGCAGTTACTGCTGGAAACTAGGATTGCTGACAATGTTGCTTACTCTTTCAGGAAAAAAATAGTTTAAATAAAGTGGTAGATGGCTGAATACTTGGAAAAGTTGCTTCTCTTGTCTGAATCCTTCTCTTGGAAGTCTGGGGAGTAGAGAGGAACAGAATTATGTTTGATTTTTAACATAACTATTGGGACTTTCATCTTAAAATTAAGAAGAATAAATCTTTCAGTGTAAGTGAACTATAGACAAACTTAGTCTGTTAAGTGGTTTTCATCTTATTTTGATAAATAGAAATAACACCAGCTACGCTATGTTAGTAAAACTTTAAAGTGAAAATATTTGCAAATTGCTGACTTTGAAGATAAGGACCCACTTAAGTGACACAAGTGACAGAACTTTGAACCTCTTAAATTTTTAATAAGCTAGGCTATTGCTGTAATGTTTACACACCATTAATGAATCCAGAGAAATTCGGGTAGTGTTTGATATGGGACCTTTGTGCTGTACGTGTGATTCAGCTCTCTACTTTGTTCTGAAATTATATAGATTTTACTTGGCAGTATACTGTACCAATACTCTGAAAGCATAGTTACTGTGGGTCTGCTAGTACTAGAACAGTGATATTTTGAATGTAAACAGTATTTAAAAAGTCTATTGATAAGCCACTGTGGCAACTGGAGTGGCCCCAAAATTCTTAATTCCAAAATTGCTCCACCCGGGTTGCTTTGTTCTAGGTAGTGAAGAGCAACCACAGCAGTATTTTTGGCTCTAGAAGCATTCTGGAAAAGGACCATAGTATTGGATCGTAGTTATAATTTGAGATTCTCAGGGGTTTGTTGTATTGCACCGTTGGTTTGTCACAGGATACGTTGTTGGTTAATCTCTGCAGAAACTTGGGATGAGGAAAAGATGTGGAATATCCATTGTATGGTCAGTGACAGATTTTGGTGTGTTGGGAGGAGCTGTAAGTGGAAAATGTTATTTTTCCTGCAACTAAGAAATGGTAAAAGAATCACTCTAGGAGATCTGTGAATCTCGACCAACAAAGGAAATAAGAACTTTCACAAGCATCTTAAGATCCTAGTGGGTATCTTCAAAAGGTTATTACTAGAATTAGTGACTACAAAGAGGCAGGAACGTGTTCATACAGAGTGGCTAAAATGAGTTCTTGTATCAGTTCCACCTGTGTTCAAAAACTTTCTAAGCCAGGAGTTCAGGAGAGCATTAGACTAAAACTGAGCTAATTGCACATGTGCTTCAGTGGAGGTACCAGTGTTAGCAGTTCGTCTGCACAGAGCCCCAGCTATTTGTCCAACGAATTACCCAGGAAGAGTGCTACAAATGGAAGGTAACTGTTTTAAGTTTTCAACTGGATTATTTTTAGTGGCTCTCATAGGCTTTGTTCTTCCTTCTGTCCCACATGTACTGCTGTGGGGCCACAGTCAAATGCAAACAAGCAATCTTGTTTCTGGGGTTTGTTTCCTCCTGTGCGAGAGAGGCATAGTGAGCCCATGAGCTGGGCCCCGACTCCTACAACTCTGAATACTGAAGTCCGTATGGACACATTTGGCTGTCCTTATGCTGAACATTAGCTGTTTCCCCATCAGTTTGTGCAGCCTGAATCAGTTCTGTTTTAGAGATAATGGTTGCAGAGGAAGAAGGTATCTGTTAAATTCACTGAAGTAATAATTTTAAATGCTGTGGCTTCTACTCGGGATGCTACTGAAGGGTTCCTTCTTTACTTCTGAGTTTCCTTTAATAGATGCTGTTCTCTGAAGCCTTTAATCTTGATGTGACAGGAGTTTGAGCTTTTGGAGGCTTGCATTAATCAGATTATAAAACTCTCTTGGTATTACTGAAAGAAGGTTTACAGATCGGTGCTGTTTCAACAACATGCTAAGATTTGATTTAATGGAAGTTTTAGAATGACTGTCACTCATTATTTCTGTCTCCTGACATGTGATTTGGTGCTTTACTAGTAGGTTACTGCATTCTTAATAAGGTTTTTACTCATTTAAAGAAAACAAAAAATTAGAGAAACTTCTGTAAAAGACTTAAGTCACAAGCTGTTGTAACAGTAATTTGGTGATGGAGCGGGTAGAATTTGGTAATGAAACATGTGGAAGTGTCTACAAATGTGTTCTTCCCCCATCAAGTCTGAAAAGTGAGGGCTTTTAAATAACAAAGGTTCTTATTTCTTTTAATTTTTTGATCTAAAATGACTTGGAAAAAACCACACAGTCAGCAGCTGATCTGGATTCTGGGTTCTGAATGCGAAGTTAGATGGCGTTATCGATAATGCAAATACTATTGTGCTGTATGTAAGCTGGGGGAGTCAGAAGTATTTTTGTAACACCAGATTTTTGCTCATTTCTGAAGCAGCTGAGCTTCTCACTCTTAAACATGTTCCAGGTATTTTAAGAGTAATGCAGCACTAAATTTTGAACTTACTTAAGTTCCAAACTGTCAGAGACCATTGAAGTTCAATGCAGAGTTAGTGTGGTGACTTAGTCTAGCAGTTGTACTGCGGATCCTCACCTAATAGTATAGACTGAGCAATAATTTCTTGAGAAAAGATCAATGGCTGAGGCCAATGGTATCAGGTACAACAAGGTATCAGGTACAAGTGCCAGGTCCTGCACTTGGGTCACAACAACCCCATGCAGCACTACAGGCTTGGGGAGGAGTGGCTGGAAAGCTGCCTGGCAGAAAAGGACCTGGGGGTGTTTGTCGACAGCTGACTGAATATGACCTAGCAATGTGCCCAGGTGGCCAAGGTGGCCAATAGCATCCTGACTTGTATCAGAAATAGTGTGGCCAGCAGGATGAAGGAAGTGATCGCCCCCCTGTACTTGGCACTGGTGAGGCCCCACCTTGAATACTGTGTTCAGTTTTGGTCCCCTCACTACAGGAGGGGCATCGAGATGCTGGAGTGTGTCCAGAGAAGGGCAACAAAGCTGGTGAGGGGTCTGGAGCACAAGTCTCCTGAGGAGCGGCTGAGGGAATTGGGGTTGTTTAGCCTGGAGAAAAGGATGCTGATGGAAGACCTTATCGCTCTCTACAACTGCCTGAAAGGAGGTTGTAGCAAGGGGGGGGATTGGTCTCTTCTCCCAAGTAAAAAATGATAGGATGAGGGGAAACAGCCTCAAGTTGTGCCGGGGGAGGTTTAGATTGGATATTAGGAAAAACTTCACCTAAAGGATTATCAGTCACTGGAACAGGCTGCGCTGGGAAGTAGTTGAGTTGCCATCCCCAGAGGCATTTAAAAGACATGTAGATGCAGTGCTCAGGGACATGGTTTAGTGGTGGACTTGACAGTGCTAGGTTAATAGTTGGACTCGGTGATCTTAACGGTCTTTTCCAACCTAAACGATTCTAGGATTAAATGCAGTAAAGCTAGCAGCTTCAGACTTACTTTCCCATATCCAGCATCTGGTACAAAAATAGTGTTGCTTCATACTGAAAAGTGTTCAAAATACATGCAAACTTGTTACCCCTTGCGCCCCAAACGCTGACATGATTCTTCTTGTTTGATATAATTTCTACGTAGTATAAAAAAACAAACAAACAAACCAAGAGTTTGTAGACTGTATTCTGATACTTTTTTTAACTTATTTAGTGACGAAGCTTGTGGGTTCATGTGACTCAGGTGACAGTGATGGCTAGGAAGTTCCCACCCTGCCTCCCTCCCACTAGTTCTGTTTGAAGAAGCTGTATAGACAACTGGGGCTCTGGGAAATTAAAAGGATTCAAAAATTTACCTTTCAAAATGGAATAAAGTTAGATCACTGATCCAGTTCAATGTGTATCTACAGCATTTTTCACAAAAAACGTGAAAGGGTGATGTGGAAGCAGAAATACATTAAACTGATATCGTCACACACCTTTCTGCCCTGTGACAGTGTGCCTTAAAACTTTTTAAGATTCCACTGCTGCTGAGAAGTTGAGGGGGCTGGAGACAGCAAGAAAAACGTTCAGAGAGAAACAACGGTTTGGGTATCCAACATCGAACTCCGAAGGGAAGCAGCTTTAACTCTCTAGCCTGCTACATCTAGAAAACATCAGTTTGATGCAGCACAGCCTCAAAGGCTATGTAACTTATTTGGAGAACTATATTTTGAAATCTTTCCAATTTTTCTATGTTTTAGGCATCTGCACACGCTTTGTGTGCTTGCTTGCTCTCTCATGCTGATATTTTCTATTTGTTTTCAAAGAATGACAAAATCTTGACTTGGTTGTTTTCCTGTCTCCATGTTTGTTCTAGTATTCCAAATATTTTTTCAGGAGATAATGGGAGTCTGATACAGCTTGTGCCGTGTTCTTCATTATTAATTGCAGAAGGAGTAAACCTATCTGAGAGGCTGTATGGAGAGTGGTCACGAGCAACAAATACTTTTTTCTTGACTGAGTTTAGTAATAAACTTTCAGTAATACCTCCCAGTAATTGGTCTGTGGTGTGCGTGTTATACCAAGTTTTCTTAGGGACCATATCTGTTCCCTGTGCATACCAAATAGACATAGAATATTTGGTTATATGAGGGGGAAAAAGGTTTCCAGAAATACTAAAGAAAAATTTCTCACATGCTACATTTCTTTTTAAACTCTTTCTAGTATCTTCTAATCCTGACGTTTTCTTTCCTTTTTCAGACTGAAGACTTGAGTCCTCTTCTCCTTCAGTAGCTATAAAAGTGAATGGCAAGGTCTAGTTGATAGCCAATAGTAGCATTTAGGCAGTACGTCTGGGCCTGTGGTAAGTATCTGGAAGGATTGGGCTTATACTGCATTCCTGCCAGTTTCCTCTTTTATTGCTGACGTTGCCAGTCCTCTCCTGCCCAGTAAATACTATTGCTGTGGAAGGACTGGTCATCAGACCTCCTCACTGGGGGAAGAAGAGTCTTTGCTGACGCTGAATGCTTGTGGAGATGATTTATTGCTCACATTTCTTCCTTTCAGTAAGAAGAAAGGGAAACACTCTTGTTCGTCCCGTTGGTCTCAGAAAGGTGCTTCAGGAGACAAGGCTTGTGTTATAATATTAGCACTGTCCTGAAGTGCACAGTAGAGGTACTCCATGAAGCAGCAGATCAACAGTCTTGTAGGTTGTTCTCCTGTAGGAGGAGGCCAGCAAGTGGTGCTGTTTCTTCTCCATTTTCCATGCTTAGTGACAGTGATTTTTGTAGTAAAATGTACGGTGCTGCAGACTGAGCCCAAGTCCATCCAGATACTTGCTAAAGACAGAGCTTTCTTTTCTTTTTTTTGTTCAGTCCAGACATTATCTTCTTTCTCAACTGTGGGTATGTTTTATAGGTCTTAGCTAAATTCTCCAGAAGGTATAATTTATCTTTCTTGGGCCTGTGGCTATTAATGTTTGTGGAAATTTGCATGGATTGGTGCTGGGGTTTTTCTTGACTTCCTGTAAAGCAGAAAGAAGTGGAACTGAGCTTTTTCAGATGACGATTTGTCCATCTCTTTAAAACCTAATTTGCTTTCCCTGTTGGTCAGAGTAAGGTAGTACCAAACTATTTTAATAGAAGCTTATTTTTCTTGTAAATATTCTTGTTTGGTACACAATGCTATAAATGTTCACTTTTAAATGTTCGTAAAGTAGTTTGCTCTACCAGGTAATTACTGACTTGAATCTGACTGTTCATCGTATTAGAATTGTAAGTCTATAAATCTATGCATGTTAACATCAGTGAAAACATCAGTGACATCATGTGGCTTGGAGGTTCTACTTCTATTACTTCTATTACTGCATTTTGTTCTCCTTCTTCCCTGGAGTGACTTTGCTACTGTGTGTAAAGGTATATGTAATCTGTGGATAAGCTAAGCATGTACTTCAGGTGTCTTTGTTGCAGTAAGTCTTTACGCTTAGATAGGACTACTAGCTTCAAAATTTTGGATCATCATACAGTGTTCATTTTAATGATAGTTAACAAAGTGCAGCACTTACCAATCTTAGAAAAACAAAATCAACAAGCTGGAAGATAATAATGCAGAGAGTTAAAACTTAATGATTTACAGATTGAACTTAGATTGTTCCCTCCAAACGAAATTTGAACTTGCTTGCTGATATGCTTGAGGATAAAAAATTAATATAAAAGCATTATAGAATAGCAGTGGTAATGTGGGGCAAGGGCTCATATAGTACCTTCCTTTTAGCCAGATATTGGAAGGAAGAAATTCCACTCAACAACCCCAAAAGAAATACTTAATTGAAGATATTCTAATGCAGTAGCAAAATTTTGGAATTTTCAAGTAACAGTTTTAGGCTAATAGCTATTCTTATTTGGTTACCATTTGTTAGGAAAGTGACATTATTGACTGTATTTCACAGTGAAGTTACTGTGTACTGTGGCCAAATAGCATAGTTCATTTAACCATCGTGTGCTTGTCTTGATTGCAGCACATCTTCATTGCCACCTCTTGACTGGCCATTACCAAGTCATTACGGGCAGTGTGAACTGAAAATAGAAGTCCAGCCTAAAACTCATCACAGAGCTCACTATGAAACAGAAGGAAGCAGAGGAGCAGTAAAAGCATCTACTGGAGGACACCCTGTAGTGAAGGTAGGAAGTCTGGCTTTCTTGAATAGGAGATAATTGTAGTTAAAAAGTTATTTGTATTTACAATGCTGCAAATTGTTACCTTGTGTGAAGCTTACAGTCCATCCTGGGTAAGATTTTCTCCCTTAAATATAACTTGTTCAATACATAAGTTAGTTTTAGGTGTTTAAAATTTTACAGTTTGCTACAGTTACAGTGCATGTCACAGCTTTACCCTGTATGCAGCTTTATGCTTGTGAATGAATTCACAGTGCAATACTGTATTACTTAACACTTTTCAACAGGAACTTTAAGGAGGAAGAAGTGTGTGTGTGGGGGCAGGTAAGAAAAGTTATGATAATAGATTAGTTGGAGCTATACTGGTTATGATATAGCTTTGTTTGAATTGGAAATCATACTTCTTTGGGTGTTGAGACAGCTTCTGAACACTATAAATGCCTCTTGGTGGTGTTTCTATTAGGCTATTTCTGTGAAATGGTACCCATAAATTCTGTTAACTTTCAGTTAAATGTTTGGAGTAAATTAAACTTGACTCTTCCTCAGCATGAGCCAAATGTTATTACAGTTTAATGGTAGCTATCTACTAAAAAAGTAAGGCATCACCTAGTTTCATTAGGTTTGGACTGGTTATCTGTAAGGGCAAGTAAGACTTGTTTCTTGCTTTCTATTTTTGACGTCATTTCAATTGTCTTAACAGAGTCATGCAAGCTTTATTGTCTCTTAGAACAGTTTTGATCAGTTTCAAGAAAATGGCAGTAGTGCAGGCCAACAGTCATCATCTGGCTAACAGAGGGTGGTGATGTACTGACGGTTTTGGTAACTGGTACCTGCCATTAACAGTTGCTTTGGCTGGGTTCTTTAGCTAATACTAAATATTCCAAATGCTAATGGCATCTAAAGCGTGTTATTTGAATACTTTGCAAACATCATCCAACTCTTATTGAGCTCAGAATTAGTTGTAAGTCCTGGTAAACTAGGCTTGTCTTTTATAAGAAAGCTTTGCCATCATATTCTCTTTGAAGGGAAAGATGCGTGGGTTTGGTACTGGGGGTATAATTGTGTGCACGAGCTGTGATGTGTTCCTCTGACTCTCAGAGTACAGGTGTGTACACAAATATCTAACTCTGCTGGGAAGACTTCTGGGTTAGTTAGGGATAGTTACTCCTTCAGTATCTACGGTGCCAGCTGCCTCATGGAGCTTGAAAGGAAACCCACCCACTCATTCACTGGACATGGGGAAGATTGTGGTGAGGAACTGTGGGACTTGTAAGATGCATTGATTTATCAGTTTGCCACATCCTTGGCTGAAAGCAATGTCTCTTTACTTATTCACCTCAATCTTGCTTAATGGTCTTTATCTTAATCCCAAGCCAGGTTAAGATAAAGTTTAACTGTTTATTTATAAGTCAAATTAGACAACAATTATTAAGTCTTCATAAGACAAGTAGGAAAAAAAATTAAGCTGATTACATTAAGGTTACAGCAGGGTTTGTCTCTTCCTCCAAATCCAGGATATTTCCTGTCCTTTTCCAGCAAACTAGCAGTCAGAGTTTCAGTCCTTAGTCTTTCACTATAGCAGTCTATACATTAAAAATGTATTTGATATATTTATCCTATTCCAATATTTGGAAGTAACTTATTACAACTTGAGATCAGATGCGAAGTGCTAATAGGATTGGCATAATCAGTCCCCATTCTTTGTCCTGCAGTATAAACATGTTATCGCTTTTTCTCCTTACAGTTTATTCTTCCTCTCTGGCAAGCAAATTCTGTCATACTTTGTAATTACATCAGTTTTGGAACAGCTCTAATGTTATACCCATTATAAATAAAGATGTACTAGGAGAATTTAAATGTCTTGGACTCTCTCCTCATTTTTCCTTACCTAAGCAATCTCCTCCCTCCAAGCTCTTCATCTGATGAATTTCTTCTCTCAACCTGACTCCTAGTCGTATTCTTTGGGCTGTTTATCAAACTCCGTTTCTTCTCTTGATGGCTTACCTTGAACTCTTTTCTTTCTCTTAAGACTTTGTATCTTTCCTTTCTCTCCCTCCAAAAAAGGCTTGGTTATCTGCATCCCGTCTTCTTTCTTGAATGTGTTTCCTTATCCTTCTATTTCCATTCTTAATCTGAGCTCTTCATCCAACTTTCATGTTCCCTACCAAGTTGCTCAGT
This sequence comes from Burhinus bistriatus, assembly GCA_013397275.1. NCBI lineage: Eukaryota > Metazoa > Chordata > Aves > Charadriiformes > Burhinidae > Burhinus > Burhinus bistriatus. The sequence continues at coordinate 342,023 of VYXH01007524.1, forward strand.
GTTTTTCTTCTCATCACAATACCATGGCCTAACCAGCTCCAACTTTCTCCTGTTGTCAGACCTACTAGATTTCTTAGCACAGTAGAGGCCAGGGTCAAGTGTTTATCAGGGAAACCTATGCTGCAAACTAGGGAAAATTGAGGATGCCTGGAATCTGAAAGTCGGCTGGGCACATTTCTTCATGTGGAGCTTTGTGTTGTTTTAGTCGGTGGAAAACAAGTAGACGCAACTTTCACATGCTAAGGTGCTGGCACTGAAATTAAATGCATCATTAATGATGACGGAAACTTGAGAGATTTTTAGCTGACAGAGTAAGTCTCTGCTGAGCTTTTGCAAACTGCATTCAATTTCCCACCCACCCCACCACCCCCTCCCCCAGGTGCTTGTGTCTTGCACTAATATTTGCATTAAGGGAACTTGTTTTGCTGATGTTTATAAGATTTGACAAATATATCTAGGCTTTCTTTTGCTTACAGAACTAGATGCTTCTAAGCTGCAATACTAGACGCATGTTAGAAAAGACAGGTCTGTAATCTGTCACACCAATAATTTTAAAAGCCATTTGTTTGCATTAGAATTGTGAAATACCTTGTGATGACAAGAATGCTGTTTTAAAAAGGCAGATAGTATTTACGTGTCTGACAGTCTCATGCTTAAACACATGGATTGTACTATGCCTCTCTAAATTAAATGAATACAAATGCAAATCAATATTGTGTTTTGCAATTTGGTCTCCTCCAGCTGGATTAGAAATTAATTGTTGTGCTTGATGGGAGAGGGGAAGTTGTTACGAAACAAAACATCCATTTGTATTAACTTTTTACTCGCTGCTGGGAAAATCAGTATGTGAAGGGCCAAGTTTGGTGAAAGATAAATACTAAATAGCTATGAGCAGATGAAAATTACTTTATTTAAATACAAAAGTGAAATCTTTTCCAGCACTTCTGGAAGCTTATTACACAAATACAGTTCACAGTATGCATTACCATTTGTTTCTGACTTAACTTTTCTTTTTGGCGCTCTTAGCTTTACACTAGTCACTTCCATGTGTGTGATCACTGCAATAAAGTACTCAGCATTTTCTTGTGTGAAATAACTGTATGTTAACCAGTGTCAGAGACAAGAAGGGATGTGGGCGAATACAATAATATAGAATAGAGTATTTCAGTTGGAAAGGACCTACGACGATCATCAAGTCCAACTGCCGCGTCTCTGGGAGCCTGAAGGACTGTGTACTTTTGCTTGCCACACAATTTCTTTTGCGCTTGAACGTTATTTTATAGAAAGCTGGTGTATTTAATTTCTGATCCGTGAAACCTCTAGTTCTGCATGTGCATTTGATGCATTATTTGAAATAAAGATTTTAAGATAAGTACATAGCTTCGAGCCATTAATCTATTAGTGCTTGTCATTAATCTATTACTAATACTGTACCATACCTGTTGCTAGGAGACTAAGCTTCTGACAAATTTTGCATCATCTGTTGTGAGTATGTTTAATCAGCTTGTTTCCAAATGTGAGGAAATTAAGTGAGTGGAGCATCATGCTTTGCTTTGTAAGTCCATTGACTTTAAGGAAGCAAATTCTGTAATGAAATTCTCTTGTTTTCAGCTTTTTTGAGGCAAAATGTTCTAAGTAGCAGATACCTGTCATTTTAATCTCTGCTTTCTTGAGAGTATGTTCCAGCTAATCCACGTCATGTGGAAGAATTTATTTTACTCTGATAGAGAATCTGCAAGATAACGCTGACAGTTTTCACAGGGAAGGAATAAATAACTTGGCAGAATGGTTAGCAAGAAGAAAGATGGCAGGTTGAACTTTTGTCATTCAAATTATGTAGAAATTTCATATTGCATTGTCAGGAGGCATAGAAAGCCTCTGAGCACTGTCTGCCTTTTGCCTTTACCTTTCGAATTCAATAGGTGAGAGTACTTGCTGTACCCATCTACGAAGCCTTTTACATGAATTAGCTGCCACGTTTCATCTGACTCTTAAATGAATGATCTTAATTGCTTGAATTTTGCACCCTCCCACAGGTCAAATTGTACATAATAAAATACGTTTACACTTAAAATTTGCTGGAATGAGATTTTATGATTGTCTAAAATGGTTAGAGTGCTTCATGAGACTTCACTTGGATAATGCTTGTGATCAAAAACATAACTGTTTTAGAGCAGGTGGGTACACGATAAGGATCTCTCAGGGATAGGTTGGGGTTTTTTACTCTTGTATTTTAGCTTTCTGATCTAAAATGACTTTTTTTATTTTTAAAACAAACCTGTTTTGTATACTGTGTTCCTGCTATTCATGTTGACTTCTGCAGTTTTCTGAGTTTTCTTAAGTATTTTAAATTTAATAATATCTTTTGGTATTAAATTCCACAAGCTTTGTGCACAAGTAGTATTTCCTTTTTACCTTTTGTCCCATTACTGTTGAAGAAGGTGATCTACGTGATACTCTTCCTGGTAAGCGTAAATGTGATGTACTAAGGGACTGTTGAGCTAATAGCTACTTGTTAGCACCATTCTGTAGGCAAGAAGGACTATCTGTCCTGTGGCCATTTACCACAGTCAGAATCAGTTCTAGATGTGAACTATGGTAAGGGTAACTTAGTCTAAAACTGATGATGTATCTGCAACAGACACACTGTATAGAATCTACTTCTGCCCCATGCATGCAAGACAACTTTGGGCAGTAGCAGCTATTAAGAATTTGCCTGTACCAGAAGTGTCTTTTTGCCGTACTACGAAGAGTTTAAGGATAGAATCATTCATCAATTCCTCTGCCATAAGCAGAATTCTTACTGTAGTTGATTCTGCAGTAACAGAGGAGAGGAAACATTGCGTAATCCATATGGACAACTCAGCAGTATTACAGCTGAAGAAAGGTGTAAGATCAAAAATGAAAGAAATGTTAAATAAAAACTAGTTTATTTAAATGGTTATACAATTCTAGTCACTGACAAGCAAACAGTAACCTGTGTGAGGTTTAATGGAGACCTGTGAAAGAGGGACTGAATGTCAGCTCTGTTTGAAGTGACTGCAGAGCTTAAAGTCATGACTGAAGAGCTGTAATGGAAGAAAAAGTGAACTAATTGAGCTAAAGTAAACTAATTTTGAACTATTTTGAAAATTCTGAAACAGGAATGTGTTCTCAAAGAGCCTGTCAAACTCTGCCAGAGTTCTGGTGGAAGAAACTATAACCTACAAGAGAGGATCTAACTGAGCAGTGTCAGAGGTGATATGATAAAAGTAAATTAACGAAGGACTGGCTAAATGAGCATATGTTTCCTGACCTGTTATTGTGTGGCTGTCACCTTTTCCCAGGTGGTCTGTGTGGCCAATTCATGTAAATACTTGAATAACAGGTGTAATTCTACCCGTTCTCTAAGCCCAATAAACAGCGCGCTTTTTCTGTGTTTCATGACCCTTCCCATTCTTCTAGCCTTTCACTTTTCAATTTTTATTTTTGTGTTGAATTCTTCCCTATTTTGTACCAGAAGGCAGGCTGTATGCCAGCTCTAATTGCCTACTGTTGTTTGATGACAACAACCTGCAAATAAATCTAGAAGGCAGAAATTAAGTCTCAGCCTGTGTGAAACACGTAGTGGGCTGTATTGGGAAAAACATTGACCTTTGAATGAGATTCTAAAAATACGTATCTTTCAGGAACAGTTTGATGACTATTTAGGCATCTTCTGCTCCAGAATTCCCAAATTAGATACTAAAATACTGATGCATGTACTATATGTTTGAATACTCAACCTAGAAAACACAGAAATTAATGTGAAAAACATTAAAAGTGGCACACTGGATAACACAGTCATCTGCTTTTTGTGTCATATGTTTACTAAAATGTCTAAAAGTAGTCTTTTTTTTTCCAAAGTAAAACTTTTTTTTTTTTTCTATAGGTTATGTGGGAATAACCTATTTCTGTCCGGGAAATACCTGTCCATAGCATAATTTGGCATGGGAGTTGGTATTTCGGGAATAGCACACTTTTTTCAAGAGCGTAGAGCAAACTGCAGATGGATAGTGTATTGTGATGGCTAGTTAGATGTGACTGGCAATTCTGTACTGTGTGAAGTTGTACTATTAGTTTAACGCTATTTTAGCCATGAATTGGTCTCCTTTTTTGGGTAGCTTAGAGTAAGACAGGACTCTCAGCTAAAACACTCTTCAAAATATGCCTGAAATCAGTATTTAAGACATTTTCAATCCTGTAGGCAAGCAGTGAGTGAGTGTGTAAAAGTGCGAGATTTCAGAAATAGAAATCCAACTTTTTAAACCTTGAAGGATGTTCTGTACATTGTGTAAACCTATGGTATCATGACTAATAATGCACTGATATTTGCAATTACGTGTTTGCTTTAGTCCTTTGCAGGACCTGTTTGTCTTTGTGATGACTTTTAAAATGTTTTAAAATTGGACTTGTGGCACTATCCAAGTTTGTTCTTTTTATGTCTCACTACTTTTTTCAGAATTGCCAAAGTCTGTACTATTTTAAAGTCTTTAAGTCAGTCTACTTGATAAGTTTATTTAGCAAGAGGAAGGCGGATGCTTTTTGATGTGCATGCTTTTCCTTCTCAGTTGATGGAAAGGTACATCAAATAATCAAGTGATAGAAAATAGCACTGCAGTTCAGGAAGGGGAAGTAGATGTTGGTTTGGTTTAACGTAATTCATTTTAAAATAGGACATTTCACTTATTTTAACGTTATAACCTTTACAGAATCAGAATGAAATAATAAAAAATTCCCCATGTGCTGTTAAGACTTTCTGAGCCAGTGGTTGGGGTATTGCCTAATAGATCTGAATGGAGTTTTCTTCCATGAATTTCTCCAGTTTCTTATAAACAGTCCATTGAAGATTATAGGTCAGCGCTCACTGCACCTCTGCAAGGCCACAAGGGATGACTGTGGTCAGTCTGACTTTCAATAACTTCCCTGAACTCTAATTTCTTGGGTTTATGTGGATGGCTTGTTTCGAGCTTTTCAAAATGCAACTGTTGATAAATTCATGATCAGTTGTGCCACTGGTGTTAGTCATTGTGTGTCTTTTGTTTCAAACTACGTTCATCTTCATGTCTTTGGATCTTAGTCATCCTTCACTTTTATTTCCATGTCATTGTTGACAGGTGCGCTGTTCAGTTGGTAGAGTAGCAGTCTTCATACTTCTTTAGCAAAGTAGCTGTGCAGCACTTGAAAGTGAAAATCTTGTGAAGAAATGTCTTAAGAAAAAAGGTTGGCTCTTCAAAGTCATGCACTGGTGCCTCTTGGAATCTTTTGGACAACAGTATCAAAGCTTGTGGGTCACATCTCTGTTGTCTCAGGGGGCAAAACATTTCAAAGGCATGGTTTGCTTTTTTCCTTAAAATGAAATTTAAACAAAAAAGTTATTTTACAAGTGGACTGAAATTTAATCAGTGACAGTTCTTTTCCTTTAGGATTGTTTACGTTTCATGGTGAATTATACCATATCTTTGCTCATACAGTCTTCCAAAGTAAAAATACCTAATTCAGGAGAACTGCTTTATCTTTCCTTTCATCTCTGTATAACAGGGCCTTGATTCTCCTCTTTTGCCCTCCTTACCTTACACCCTTAACTTTGGGGAGGTGTTGTAGGGAATATAGAAGTTGCTGAAAAACATCCAGCTGCCATGAGACTATGAAGGTGCTGAAAAGCTTAGGAAATCTCCATCTGAAGTAAATGCTTAGTAAGTGCTTTTAGTTCTTTACACAGCTGTGTATTTCCTTCCCCATTCTTCATGTTTGAATTGAGGATTTTTATATGGATACTGGTGCATTTGGTGAAGCTAGAGTTGTTAATGGAGTCTTTCATTCACTGAAGTTATCCCAAATTTTTCCCTGACATGTCTTGTATTTCAAGACTATGCCCTATTTTTAGCGGCCTATTTGTATGTAAAAGCTTTCTAATCAGCCTGCTTTACCAATCCAGTAGTGCCATAAGCAGTGAATTAATTGTGCAAAGGCGAAGGAGCACTAAAGTGTTGCTAGAATCTTCTTCATCTTCAGTTAGCAGGCAAAGGCACATAAAAGATAAAACACGAGTATTAATCCCCAGTGAAAGTTGGGTTAAACGTGACAATTTCCTAATAAATGCTGGAAAGTTTTGCGGGGAAATTGCTTTAAAAATACAATCAAATGGGTTTCGGCACTGTCTGAATGTCATTAGTATTGCTTGATTGCTGACCATAAAACTTAGCTAATGAAATGATTTTTATAACTTAACACCCCCCGCCCCCCAAGTTTTAGTTCCATTTTTTTTCTTTAGCTCTTAGTCTGAAAGAGTAGGCATGTGAAACCCTGACATTACTTCTGGATTCAGTGACACTATTAGGTATTGGGGGGGTTTGTGAATAAACAAAGCGGGGTTTGGTTCAGAAAAACAAGACTATTTGAAAGTATACCAGTAGTGTCTGATAAGTGCCTGTTTACTGTGAAGTATATGTTTTCTGTTGGATATTTTTCTCAAGTCTTGTTACAGGTCTTAAGGAATCACATCTTGTGGATAAATAACATTTACATTTGAATAGAGTTTGGTAATACTTGGCCTGCAACAATCAGTGGAAAACATAGACAGAATCCTTCTTAATTAAAAAAAAAAAAAAAAGGTGAGGAGGGGAGGTAAAACATCTAACTGTTGGAGACTAAAATAGTCTTCTCATAAGCTTATCGAGTGTTGCAAGCTTCAAGCTTTCCTTTAGATCAGAGCATGGAATTGGTGACATGTGAGCCTGATATGGCCCCAATATAATCTGCATTTAATCTGGAAAAATGCTAACTTCTTTCTTCCAGGTTGATGCCTCTTATTTCACGTGACCTATGTGCTTTCCTCAGCAAGGACAGGATTCTCACCACTGCCACAAAATTCCAAGTTTAAATGCTGCTGTCTTCAGTGATTGAATTAATCAATATAGTCTCTAGTGTTACACTTTTTTAAGGATTTTTCCATATATGCATTAAGAACATATGAATGGTTTTGTAATATAAACTACAACTTCTTGATGGTCCAAAAAATTATCTCGCTAACTTACTGTCTTTGTAGTTACTTGGTAAAAATTGTAAACTAAGTATTGACATGCATGCGTGAGTTTACTGTATGCAGTATAGTAATACGGCTGCAGGTCCTTTGGCATGAAGCCCTTCTGGCTTATCCTGTAGTGACCTTCAGTCTTTAGCCTTCCAGCTTTAGTTTAACTTACGCATGCACTGACCTTTGCTATGGAAACGATATAGAAACACAAAAACAACTTGGCAGAGTTTCCTCAGCAAAGCAGTGGGTGGTGTATCAGGATTCTATTACAGAGGAGGGTTTCTGGAGGTCAGTAGTGACAGCGTGCAGTAACTTAGTAGTTGTCTACAGCACACTCTTTGCTGCTCCTGGGAAAGTAGTATATCTTTTTTTTTTAAAGTAAAATTAGTAACTTTTTTTGTAGTGTGCAGTTCTAGGATTGCACATTAATCGAGTAAATGCTGGAAGATATACTTGAAAATATACCTAGTACTCAACCAGCAGTTTAAGTTACTATCTTTCTGTAAGTGACCCGTGACTGAATCTTGGGCAGGCTGATACTGTAGCCATTTATTGTACTGCATCTTCAGCGGGGTGATACTGCAGCACTTATCAGTAGGTTCTAAAATGCTGTTAATTTAAATACCTATGGTCTATATGGAGAGACACTATGTTCTTACTTGTATATATTGTGTATTCTTTACTACGGTGAACTAAAGGTACAGATACCATGGCTTCATTAGGTATTTGACCAAAATGTAGTATCTGTTCTTTCAAGTTAATTATGTAGGTATTTTTATTGAAGTACAATTAACAATTTTGTTTGTTACTGACTTAAATGTTTAGGCTGTTCAACATACAGAATTGTGCATAAAGCAGATGGGGTAACAAGAAAGTGTCGCCCCACTGTCAATGAAACTAAGAACAATCAACACTTCTTTGAATGAGAACAAAATTGTATTTAAAAGTGGAATGCATTTTAAACTCCAAAATATGCCTTTTTTTTTCCTAGTTTGAAGTTGATTTGGGGTAATAAGTCTCCTTCATTATTCACAAGACAGGTATTGCATCAATAATGGCAATTCAGGCTCCAAATATCATCTGTCTTTTGGGGGAGAGAGGACATCATTCCTAGGAAATGGAAGGTAGTTCAGATTCTGTGATAATTCAGTCTCCAGTGTGGTGGGCAGAAAATTCTGCTTTGCTTACTATGTAACCAAAGGCTGGACATTAGGAAAAAATTTTTCACTGAAAGAGTTATCAAACATTGGAACAGGCTGCCCAGGGAGGTGGTTGAGTCACCATCTCTAGATGTATTCAAAAGTCATGTAGATGTGGTGCTTAGAGACACGGTTTAGTGGCAGACCCGGTAGAGTAGGGTCAATGGTTGGTCTTTTCCAACCTAAACGATTCTATGATTCTAAAGGTTTTGTGCAGGGGGAGACATCCAAGGCTTACTCTCACCAAGAGTGTTCATGTAATGGACTTCAGAATACTTTCATGCTCTTCAGCAAACTGCTGAATGCACCTGTGGTTAAATAAGGTAGGAGTACTTTCAAGTGAATTAACAAAGTAATCCAGCATTGCCCTCTGTTCTCAGGGCTGGCATGACAGGGGCTGTCTTTGATGATGTGGTCCTAGGCACAGCCTGTTGGTTCCACTGAAGGCTCTGAACAACTATGTAATAGAAATTACATGGGATGTGCTGGTGGATCATTTTCTACCCACCCCTTGGCTCACTGGCCCCCACAGGTTCTTCTCTTGGATTACAGACATTGTAAATTTTTGGTTTTACTCTTGCAGAATCCATGTCATGCCTAGAGTTGTCAGCTCACTTAGACAAGATTTAAAGGGGAAATGTTAATTCTAAAGCACAAATTTGAATAATAGAGGTTGGGGTTTTTTTGTCGATTGTTTGGGGTTTATCAACATGTTGTTTTTGACAATCTCTCCAGCTGCCTCAAAGGTTTAGCTAGGCATAAGGCTGTCTCATTAGCATCCATAGCCTATTAAGCTTACTGTCTTTTTTGCTGTTTGAAACACGAGGACAGTGTGCAACCTGCTCATTGCTCGCTGAAGACTGTGATATGTTTCCTTTTTATGCGGCCCCAGTTACTGTGATCAGGCCCTGAATTACACTCTATAATGTAGGAGACAGGGTTAGTCTTTTCTTCCCCACCCCCAGCTTACTTAATTGCCACGCTTACTTGCACACATTGGTTATATTTATGGCTTTATATTGGTTTTCTTTTGTGCTGTTGTCTTTTTATTTTAAACCTTGAATAAATGCAAGAAATCGTCTGTAATGCAAAGTATATGAAGCCTCTGCTGCCTTGCCAATCTGTTACTACTCCGCCTAACTAACTAACTATATATATATATTTCAGTACCTTTAAGAGGACTTCATTGCAGATCCTTTAGAGCAATTCATTTGAGACAAAGCTATACTGTAAGCATCTGATTGACATAGTTCGGGGGGGAGAGGAACGACACCTTGTTGGCTTGCTTGTTTGTTTTGAAACTGGTTTACGCTAACATGGCTTTTAACTATGTATGAAATTGTCAGGGCTTTGTCCTGATGTTATTACAGATCATTTTTAATTATGAAATGCCTTATTTATGTGTTTCTGTATTATAACATGCATAGGTTTCTTTTAAATTACTATAGAAGTGCAGTCTGTTGCATTATAATACTTTTCCTTGTAGTTTCCTTGCGGCATTGGATTTCTTGTTTGTTTTCATTTAATTTAATATAGGAACCAGAAGGAAAGCGACTAACAGGGGTACTACTGTGTGGGCTCTTGTGGGATTTTTATTGTTCCTTCTGAAGCTGTAGTAACATCATTTCAAATTCTACCTTGGTCCAGCTAATGCACTGTACTGATGTGAGATGGTCAACAAGCACACAAGCTTGTATCACAAGAGCATCATACAGAAAATGCACGTGATTGATAACCTAGTGATATACAACTACTCTGTTGGTGGGGGTGGCCAGTTTTTGTCAGACTTTCCCACCACTTCCCCCCCACAACATGCTTTGCAGAAACCAGGCCCCATATGTGTCTTCCATAATAGCATATCCAGGCAAGCAGAGAGGGTGAACATTGCTCAAGAGTAACAGAAGCAAAACTAGCGTTAGACATGGTTTTGAGCAATTCAAATATAATATATGGCCCTAGAGATGCATAGGCCATACCATTGCTGGCATGGGGTATATTTTGCTTCACTAAATTAAGCTCCTGCTCTGTGTAGGCTTCTGTAGAGGACAGTTTCTCTGCTGCCTGTAGACAGACCAGCTTAGTTTTATGACTATCCCTTCCCATTACCCCCCCTTTCTCTCATATCACGAGTATCTCTGGAACTGTTGTGTACATGTCCATTGTTAAGGAAAGGGAAGATAGCTTTAATTGGAAATTAGCTTTGTCACAGTGACCCCATTTGGAAGTTACCCAAATTTTTGAATAGGTCTGGCTTGTAATGTATATAATTCCCAGTATTAGACTGAACACATTTAACAAACGCGACATTTAGGCTGTATTCCATTGTGTTAAGGTTTAATTTTAACTTGGAGGAAAATGGATGGTGGAGACAGTGTTGAGAACTTGGGACAAGATGGCTGCTGTAAATGCTAAACTAATACATGTCCTTAAATTTTCTTAACTCCTAAAATAATTCCGTCTCATGGATAATATGAAAACATTCATTTGGTATTTAAAAAAAGAAAAAATCTTTTGGAAAGATGTTGGAGTCCAGCATCAAGTGTAAAAAGGAAGGTATGCGTTTATGTATTTAATTGAGGTAAGGGTCCCTATGTGCCGCTATCAACACGACAGTAACTAAGAGTCAAGTTTATTGCGGTCCAGTTGTGTTGCTGTAGTTTATAGGTGACTTCTGACAGATGGAGAGAAACCTGTCAGTACAGTGATGGTCACAGGAGGTTCTTTGTCTCCACTGTAACACTTGTAAATGCTTGTATATCACATTTATGTACACGGGAGGCACCTCTGATAATCTAGTCTGTCTCCGCTCAGTGGCTGAGGGTTTTTTGCTTTGGTTTGTTGGGGTTTTTTGCTGGATTTAGCTCTGTTTGTACTGAGAACTCCCTCCAGGGAGAACAAAAACATTTTACGTATTTGACAGAACAAAAGCCTGCAAATAAAAGACGTACATATATAAATGCAAATAAATGAGATAATGTAAGAAATTAGTCAGAAATAGGTAAATGATAGGATAGGACACTGTATTCAGTAAAAGCTGCCATGACTTTTAAAGATTGCTTGGCTTTTTGTGGCAGATATTTTTCCTTCATTATAATGAGGGCCTGAAGCGTTAAGGATTGTTAAACCTATGAGGAGATGCGACTTTTTGATTTAACGTTATTCAGTCAGTTTGTTTGGCTGGCCTGTGCATGCATGAATTCTCGATGGCAGCTGGAATCAGATGGTGAGACAGATGAGAATTCATTGAGTTTAAGGTCAGAAGGCAGTCTGTGCAACCTCATTTGTAGCCTATGTACAGTGCAGTACAAATGTACTTTACATTTTATGGTAAAAGTTGAACTGGATTGGCCTCTTAAAGGCACAACAGCTGGGAGATGTTGTACACCTCCCAAGAAAGGTACAAGAAGATTTGAGGACAGCAGAGTTCAGAATTCTTTGTCTGCAACCATGAAAAGCAGCACAGTCTCCTTACTGCAGTAATTGTCTAGAGATCTCCCAGCCCAGAAAAGCAACAGAAGCAGTAATTCTGAACTGTTTCCTTTCTTCTCCATTCGCTTAAAAAAAAAAAAAAAAAAAAAAAAAAAAAAAAAAGAAAAAAAAAAATAGAATGGGCATTTTTCCTGAGAGCAATCTCATAATGTTGTGATTGTAACAAATAATATATTTGATCGATCTATATCGATCTATCAAGCTTTCGTGTCAGCTGCTCAAGAAATGTATGTTGTTGCTCAGTAACAGTTATGTGCTGTAGCTTGTCTGTAGATTTCTATCTGCTGTGTGTCTCAGGAATTATTTTGGATTTTGTGTGTGCACTGGATATGAAGAGGTGAGGAACAAGCCTCAGTTGTTTTGGGTTTATTTGGGTAAGTTCAGTTTTATTTGTCTTAGGTGGTCTAGATTTTGGCTATCCTGCTTCTCGCTAACATTTAAGATCATTGGGCGAATGGGAAGAACACAGAAATTAATGGAAAGGAAATATTACCATGCTGCTATATCTAGGATGGATTAATTAATGAGTGTTACATCTTGGACAAAAGCATTTGTGTAAGGCTGAAAGCTTTGAGAATGGCTCTTTAAAGTTCCAGACTTCTGTCGGAAACCAGATTTCCATTCTTGATTGAGAAAGCTCTTGTAAAAGTGACAAGACTGGTAGGTGCTGTCATAGCCGTAACTTGAATATAGCAAACAGGCGTTCAGTTGGTGTACATAAAACTTGCCAATAGTAGCGCATCAAGATATGTGGAATCTACAGTGGTGCTTCTGATTGCTGGGTGTGGGCGTGCTTTGGTTTTTTGTACTGCTGACTACTGCTGTTAAATTACTCCTGTAAGTAGGTTAAACTGAGGTGGTTTTGTTTGTTTTTTAAGTGTTAGTTCTGTAAAGAGCTTGGACAATATTGTTGTGTGACCAAATAACTCTCTCTAGAGACAAAAATATTGACATGACAAAACCACATTTAAAGAATGACTGGCCCTCTCTCCACTTTGAACACAAGTTGATGTCAAAGTTTATGAAATGTAAATTTGCTGCATTGCTTTTTAGAAACTATATAACTTGCAGCGTGCATCAATCTGCCAATTGCAGGAAGGTGAAGTAAACTTCATGGACTTATAAGACATTTTATAGGCTTCGGATTTAAAATTGCAGTGGCTAAAGGAAACTTGCATATTACTATTGGTTAAACTTGTTTCTTTAAGTCTTCTCGATAATACGTTACCAATGTACTATCATAAAACTAGCTTTTTCTTTTAGAGTGGGGTTTTGTTGTTGTGGGTTTTTTCTTTCTTTCTGATGTTTCAACGTGTTTTGTGCCTAGAATTACTACTGTTAGCTCAAGCCACAGGTGGTTTTATGACAACTGAGTGCTTTGGTGGTTAGTCATATATGAGAAAAGGAAAGATGCATGAATTAACACTTACCAAATTTTGGTTTCTAAAACATTTTCTTTGCACACCCCCCCCCAATCATACTTGATTTTCTAGCTATGAATTAAATTTTCTTTGTCCTAACAGAATACATTTGCATTCACAAAACATCTGAAGTTTAATAAAACTCACTATTGCATTCCGTAGAGGAAAAACTAAACTTTAAAGTATTTTTTGTATTTCTAGAAACTAAGTGTATCTTAGTAAAAATTGGTAATTTGGCTTTGATTAAAAACAGTATCAGAAATACACTTATAACATAATATAGCTTTGCTGTAGAGATTTTGTAGATACAATTATTCTTTTCTCTTTGAGGAGAGATTCAAAAGCAATAAAGATATTTCGATATTCATTTGTTCTGGGAAATGTTGTTGCTGATACTTGCATTGGGGGACAGGTATCTGTACTCAATTTTCTGATTTCTGAAAAGACTGAAGAAGTTTGTAATTAAAAACTACCTTTTGACTCCCCTAAGTCTTTGTACTAGTTGTGTATTTATATTATGCGCACACAATGCAGCAAAAGTGAACTAATATTTTAATGTGCCATCTACTTTTTCATCAGCTCCTGGGCTACAGCGAAAAGCCAGTAAACCTACAAATGTTCATCGGAACAGCAGATGATCGCTACTTAAGACCTCACGCATTCTACCAGGTGCACCGAATCACTGGAAAAACAGTTGCAACAGCTAGTCAAGAGATAATAATTGCCAGCACAAAAGTTTTGGAAATACCACTTCTTCCTGAAAATAATATGTCAGCCAGGTACATCACAGCATAAATCAGCTGTTTATTTGCTGTGTATCTTTTTTTTTTTTTTCTTCCCACTTGTGCAAAGGTGAAAGAAAAATCATGTAGAGTAGCATATTTTTCCACAAATGTGGCTCATGATTAAGGTAGATACATCCTTTAAACATGCCAATGTTNTCTTCCCACTTGTGCAAAGGTGAAAGAAAAATCATGTAGAGTAGCATATTTTTCCACAAATGTGGCTCATGATTAAGGTAGATACATCCTTTAAACATGCCAATGTTTTGGTAGTCAGAATTAAAGAAGCAGAGAGACAGGGAAGCTCATAAGATTGACGGGGAGATAGATGAGTGCTTCTGGGATTATACTTCCCCATACAGTCCATACATACATATGACTCCACATTTGTAGAAATGCATGTGGGTTACTGGCTGATAGAGTTTTTGTTTGATTTTACAATGACATAAGGCTTTTTTTTCTATGAAAATACAGTCATATGGTTTAGTTGTTTCTTCATTGAATGTGGTGATTTCACTTCTGGTATATTGGTAGGCCTTTTTCTCATTTTGATTATTTTTTTTTATTTTTAGCAGTTGCATTATTCTGGCTTTTCAGGTCTTGCCAGATAGAATGTGCTAAATAATAGTTTAAAAACAACAATTAAACTGCTCTGTTCTAGCTGGAGGGTCAGTGAGCAGAATAAAGCACAATTATTTGTTTATGTATCACACTTATTTCTTATGTAGACTTCTGAAGTCAGCTTAACTCTTGCTAGTTGCAGACTTCATTCTAGTTCCATTGAATGCTGTGAACCTGTGATGATGTGCAAGACAAGTTTATGTGTATGTGCTACTTGATTAAAGTATGCATGTCTCATGAATAATTGATAACTGTGCGGAATGGTAGCTGGGATTTGATGGCTACGCTTCTGTCATTCTCTAGTCCCTCCTAAGGTAGAACTAAATATAGGTCTCTTGCTCATTGTAAATGATGTTGACTATGTTAAATAAGTTTGAAGGTTCAACAATGTGCAGTAACACATAATCTTTTAAAGGTTCAAATAAGAAGCAGCTAGACATTTACAAGACAAATTGTTTCAACACAGTCCTTGCTGCCGTTTTGGACACTAACAGATCTCTTAATCTCAGACACTTAAAAAAACATTTAAAATAGTGTAACATGGGGAAAAAATAGAATGCTCTTCATTCTTAGCAAAAGAAAGGCTTACAGAGTATGCTTTGGCAATAGTTTGATTCATTTTCTTCCATTTCTCTTCTGATCCATCCGTCCTCACCTATCTCCAGTATCGATTGTGCTGGTATTTTGAAACTTCGCAATTCAGATATAGAGCTCCGTAAAGGAGAGACAGATATTGGAAGAAAGAATACCAGAGTGCGACTTGTGTTTCGTGTTCACATCCCACAACCTAGTGGAAAAGTCTTATCTCTGCAGACTGCTTCCATACCTGTTGAATGCTGTAAGATTGCTTTAACTATACATAATTTATACTCATGTCTTCTGTATGTGTCAGTAGTATTGTCCCTCTGACAATATTTATTGTCAGAGTTGTATATAACAAGTGTGTGTAAAAAGCATTGTGTGTAAAGAGCTAAATTACCAAAAATTAATATATCTTGATTTAAAGATGGTACTTGCCAAGTGGCAGCCTGAAGGTTTTGAGGAAAAACAGCGTTTTAGCCTTTAAACCTAGTACTGCAGTCACAGCTAGCAGCTTCAGTATTGCCTCTATACAAGCAGAGACAGCTGATACACCTCAGCAAACAGAAATACTCATTTCAGGAGGCATACCATTTCATTTACGAGAGTCTATACCATTACTTGTCTTTATACAGTATTATCTAATGAACAGCTGAACTTCTAGAGAGTTCATTTGTTAAATGCTGGCACTAAGGGATCAAAACATGACCTTAAACAATCTGAATCTCTCCTAGAATTCATTTTGTCTATAAGATACTGAAGTTATTTTAAAACCAATATTCCTAAACTAAAAATTTAATTTGCTGTAACAGTAGAGACTGTTGGGATTCATGGCTTCTTGGTGTTGCTTTTCTATACTTATGTAATTTCAACCTAATTTTAAAAACAAAGATAAATCATACACAAATATGATTTATATATGTAAATAGACAGTCATTTTAGTTTTAGCCCTGATTCTTCAAGTTAGGATCATAAAAGAAATGTCACTATGATTAAAATTGTGAATAATACTTTTTCCCTTTTTTTTTTTTTTAAAGCTCAGCGATCTGCTCAAGAACTTCCCCAGATTGAGAAGTACAGCATCAATAGTTGCTCAGTAAATGGAGGCCATGAAATGGTGGTGACAGGATCCAATTTTCTTCCAGAATCGAAAATTATATTTTTTGAAAAAGGACAAGGTAAATACTATCTTACTTTTTTTTCTTGAAAACAAAACCAAAAGCATTACCTGAGCTTGATTTTTTTTACTTTTTTTTTTTTTTTTTGGCAGTAAGGATGCTTTAAAAAGAAAAGTTCAGTCACAAGTAGTAATGTGAAACTTCAGTTTGGGCACTGATCTATATGCTGGTTGGCAATTATTAATGAAATAGCACTTCTGATTCAGGAAGACAATTCCAGACTAACCAACTTTGAATTGATGTTGTTGACAGACCATGTAGTGTATTAACTCCTTCTTATTATAAAAACAAAACAAACAAACAAACAAAAAAAAAAAAAAAAAGAAAATTTACTCTTTGGCACTGATGTCATGTTACATCTAATTTAATCATTGCATAGGAACTGACTTACTCCTAAGCTAATGAAATAAATATTAGTTAGAAAACTACTGATTTTTTTTTCCATATATTTGCATAAGATTTTCCATAGAAGTTACTCTTAGGGATGTATATTTTAAAAAGTCTGAAGATTTGGCTCAGATTTTGTGTGCAGTGTATGCTTCAGCTGTGTCTATGCCTGATTTGCATCTGTAAACAGGGAAGTGTACATGTAGGTGAAATCCTGGCAATAAGCAGCGGTATGAACAGCAGTGACCTTTTGTACGCATATTAAACATTGTGTGCTTGACAAGCTGGTCAAGTATTTAATTGCCAAGAAATCAGAAATGTTTATAGTCAGTTGTATTACATGATTCCCATTCTCTAGAATCCAAGTTCAGTCTTCCAGGCAACACTTAGTCATGAGTGAGAACTGCAGCAGGCTTACTCTTGTGTATTAGCAAAGTAGAGTTAAAATTATATTGCAGGTATGCATTCCAGTTAAGGTATACTAAAGACATAGCATTTCCTTCACGCAGTGAAATCTGTAGAAAAATTTTAAATGCTTCCCACTGATCCCATGAAATTAAAAAAATTATTCTTTAGGAGGGTAGTTGATTAAATTTTTCAGTCTAATATATAGGAAATAAAATCTCAAAGCAAGCAAGAAACTTGCAGATTTTGGATGAATATTTCTAAAACATCTTAAAATGTAAGTACAGGTTTGAAAGCTTTTTTTTTTTCCCTAAACCCATGTTCTTTCTCTCTTAGTAATGATGCAACTCCATAAAGTAGAGAATTTAACACCAAAAAACCCCTATCAAATACTTTTCATTTTTAGTTTACTACAACCAGATATAATTAATGTTTTGCAAGTTTGCTTTCCTTTTGTTTTGTATTATACAGAGGTGCACATACAGACACACTCAGGTACATAAACACATATTACTCAAAGATGTTCAGTTGCTCAGCATTCCTTCCTGGTTCTGTAGCTCTTCTGGATAAACATTCTCATCTTAATATTTCTTACTTAGACTGAAATGCATGAAAAATATTTGAAAATTGAGGACTAGCTGTCTTAATACATAGAATTCCTTTTCTTCCCTAATTGTCCCTTTAATATAGACAGCATAAAATCTGAACAACTTAAATTATCATAGTTGTGACTTGAATATCTGATTTGAACTTTCGGGAAAACAGTAGCAAAAGCAGATCATTGCAACCAAGTGCAATTCTTCTACACCGTATTATTTCCTTAAATATTTAAGTAAAAGAGTTGGGGTTTTTTTATTAGCAAATACAACGTAAGTGGGGGGTTTATGTAATAATGTATTTTGACACACAGCTTGAACGTCTTTTAAAGAAGTGCTGCTGCTAGACAAGAGGTTCCCTGATAACCTGTACAAAACCCAGTAACAGAGAGAACTGAGCGTTAGAGTAAGGATAATGGGTTATGCTAGGTCAGAGCAGAGAGAGGTTGACCAAGGTGACTTACTTCCCTCACAACACAGACAACTTCCTGGTATTTGAACCTAGGGGGTCCTTTGGTTCAGGGGAGGGTGTTTGTTTTAAATGTATAACCTGTGGGTATGTGCATGAAGATACGGCATATGTTATCTCTCACGTGGTGACTTACAGGTGAAGTCATCGGCATGTTTGTTTAAATAATCACAAGTGTTAGTAGGAATTTAACTACCTTTCAAAAATGGTTGTAGAAAAATGGGGAAAAAAACCCCTCTGTACACTTACAGTACACACTGCCTCCTTTGGAATTAAATCTAACTGTAGGTAATCAGCAGGTGCTGTTAAAATGCAGAATCCTGCACAACACTCAACTTACGTAGTGTTGAAACTCCTAAAGCATCTCTATACTTCACACTTTGTTGACAATATATCTTTGTCAGTTGAATAGCCTCTTTATGACTGCAAATAAATGCAGTTTTATATTAAGCATTTATGTATTTTTAAAATTAAGTATTTAAGTGATTTAGAAAATGCTTTTTGCTTGAATTATTTGTAAATTTCTCTCAACAGATGGACGACCTCAGTGGGAGGTAGAAGGGAAGATAATTAGGGAAAAGTGTCAAGGGGTGAGAAACAATTTTTCTTATTTTAGAAAGCTTTCTGTTTTAAACCGAGAAACTAGATATCTTCATTGTTGTTCTGAAATTTAGACTTCATTTAGTAAAGTAGATCAGTGGCTGATTCAGATAGACAGTTGGAGACCTCTAAATTGGCTTAATACTATAAAGTAGCCATTAAGCTGATGCTTTGAAGGAACTGGAAATAGTATGCTTGTTGAGAAAGCAATGAAAAAAGAAATTGAAAATTGAAAAAAGAAAACTGAAGATAATTTTGCTAAGTTGAGAAATAATTTCCAGTACATTAAAATTTTTCTTAAAAGCTTAACGATCCAAAAAGCAATTCTTTGACTGCTAGAGGTTTTTTTATGCTCTGGCAGATAAACCAAGCACCCTTTAGATGAAGCATTACCTTCAGAACACTTGTGTTTAAAAGAAGAAAAACGTCTCCAAATAAAAGTTTGCTTATAGTACTGTTTTACTATGTAATGTGGATAAACTTGAAGTTTACCAATTTCAAAATATCAGTTTGCTTTAGTTTTGCAATAAGTGGTTTAGTTTTTCTGTAATTAAGAGTTGTTTCATTTGCACTTGATATGTAAAACTCTTGTTTCAACTTTCATATAGGCAAACATCATACTTGAAGTTCCTCCGTACCATAACAAAACCATTACAGCTGCAGTTCAGGTGCAGTTTTATCTCTGCAATGGCAAGAGGAAAAAAAGCCAATCTCAACGTTTTACTTATACACCAGGTATTAAATAAAAAAAATCAAAAAGTTGCATTTTATTTTGTTTTTTAAAGTAGGTATTTGAAAGTCATTCAAACAGTCTTCTACCTATGACAGGTAGATAAGAGTAGCTTTGAATTGTTTGTAAAACAGCTTACTTAAGCTTGTCTAAATAAAAAGTGGAAGTTTAGAGTAATAAGCTATGATTACAGCTAGATATTTCCTTGTTACACTTTTTACAGAATAATTTGCATTCTAATTTTCTTTGAGAATGACGGTGATTCTTAAAAGCTGATCTTCGAAATAACCCTAGTGATGACATGGAGGATAGTCAGATCATAGAAGAACAGGTTTTACGGATTTTTCCCCCGCTGCCCCCTTCCCCCCAAAAGAAAACCGCAACCCTGGGTTCAGATACAAGAAAGATAAAAAAAATGCCCCCCATCCCTCCAGACACATCGCAGCATGTTGACAGAAAATAGTTTGTAACTTACCCAGAAGCAAAGACTGTACATGTTAACTGTATGCGTAGTTTAAACATCTTAATCCCTTCTGTTTGGTGTGAGGAAGTGGTTACTACTAGATATGCAATGCCTACTCCTTTGCCACTTACTTTCTTTTCTTTTAAGAAATTCATACCCATTTAGAGTAGTCAGAATTTACAAGGTACCAGTGATGGCACTAGACCTTTCAGTACTGTTCGAGGACTTCGAGTCAGGTAGCTGAAGGAGTCAGATATGGATATTAATATAAACTTCTTAACGCTAATGTGTATGCTGACAAAGCCAACTACTGTTAGTTTATACTATTTAAAGTAAGTTTTGTTCACTTGTGCTCTAAAATTACCTACTTAATACCTTCATGCACAATTTAACCCATGTTACCTAGGTATTTGGTACGCTAAGTATACATTAATTGTGTTATCAAACTTATGTGGTATTTTTCAACCATTCCCAAGAACATCAGCTCTGAACATAGTTACAAGACACATCTTAAACTATATTTTTCTTTGAAAAATCCATATTTAGATTATTTAAATGGTAGTATGAAGTAATGACACTGCTTAAGTAAGAAGGAAATTTAATTATAACTGCAGCTGTTATTGCACATTTTAAAATCCATTTTATCTGGAAATACATATAACAGTTTCTTTACCGGTGTATTGTATAAAGTAGTAATTGAGCAGTTAAAAGTGTTAGCGTTTTTCTACTGTTCATACTTAAAATCAGTATCTTTTCATGAACTTACCAGTAGCTTAAAAAAAAAATAAAAAAATACTATAACTGAAAGTGTGTCAATTTTTAACTGTCTGGATTATAAGAGCAATTGCTGCCATCATTGAAACTGGGGGATATGCTGAAAGAGCTGCTGTAATTAAAACATGCACTACTCAAAGTAGTTTAACTGTGTTGCCAAAGTTCAGCTGTCATCTTGATCAGAGGCTAAGGAAAGTTTGAAGCCAACTAGGAACTTAATTCCCCTTTTCCTTGTGCCTGATACTTAACTCTTGTCTGCCTATTTTCAGTGAAGCCTAGCAGCAGCCCTTCCCCCCCCACCCCTCTGATGAGCTGTAGCCTTTAGAGGTACCGGACTTTTCTCTGGCTGGGTTGCACGTGTCTTTAGAAACATACATTGCATAGGAGGGTATTTTAGAAGGGAAGATAACTGCCTTTGAATAAATGCTAGGAGACGACTTCTGGCTTTTAAAGCGTTAATATAGCAGGCATGAAGTATAAAGAATGAAAGCAGAGCAAAAGAAGGGGAATTAGAGCAAGGACATTAACAATACTGTCATGGCTGTTAAACAGCAATTAGTGTATTTATCACAGTCTACAAATAGGTTGGAATTGTAATAGTGTTTTACTTTTTCTAGTTATAATGAAGCAAGAGCACAGAGATGAGGTGGATTTGTCTGCTGTTCCATCTTTGGCCTTGCCGCACACAAGCAATGTCCAGGGCCTGCATTCCATCCGAACTCCGTTGCCTTCACCAGAGCAAGGGCATCCACATGACAATTTACTGTCTACATCACCCAGGAGCCTTGTGTGTCCAGTTCAACCACCGTACACAGCAATGGTGACCTCAGCAGTATCCCACTTGCCTCATATGCAAGGTAGAAACCTTAGTCCAAGCGAAGAGTGTCATGTTTTGCCTCCTGCTGTGGTTCAGTCTTTTCAGGTAACATCAGCACCTCCTGTGAGACCTTCTTACCAGCCTATGCAGTCTAACGATGTATACAACGGACAGTCTGGTCTTCCTATGAACTCTGCCTCCAGCCAAGGATTTGATACTATTTCATTTCAGCAAGATACAGCTGTACCTCACTTGATAAATCTTAGCTGCCAACCTCTACCACCAATGCAGTTTCATTCTCCAAATCCCGGTTCTGTGTCGACATCAAGTACAGCAGGGCACCCACTAGCACACCCAGCTCATTCAGGACAGTCGTCTTCTCACCTACCGTCGATGGGATACCACTGCTCAAGCGCTGGGCAGGGCTCCATCCCTTCTGCAATGAGTCGGTCCCTTGGGCAGTCTTCTCCCCAGCTGCAGCAAGTCCCATACCATTCGACAAATCCAGCATCCGCTTCATCCCCATCCCCAACAGCTTCCCACCCTTTGGTCCATTCGCCGCTCTCTGGACCTGCCTCCCCCCAGCTACAACCTATGCCTTATCAATCTCCTAGCTCAGGACCTGCCTCATCTCCCCCGCCAACCACTGTAAGTCACTCGGGACAGCACTCCCCTCAAGCACATAGTCCGGCATTGGGAGGTCTTAACGCAGCGTCATCCCTAGTACACCATACCGTATGCGATTCATCTCCATTTTCACCAGATGGGGCAGCTATTAACATTAAACCAGAACCTGAAGATCGAGAATTGAATTTTCAAACAATAGGACTACAAGACATCACACTGGATGATGGTAAGCAGATATACTACTTTAATACTGGGATATAATCTACATTAAACTACAAAGAGGGTGCGGGAGGGTTGTTTTGTTTAGAACACGCTCCTCTTCACAGAAGTAAATTTGTATCATCAAAATGGACTTGTATTTTTGCATCCAAAGCAACAACTTATTTAAAACTAATTATTTCAGCTGTAAATTTGTAGTTATACAGTTTAACTACTTTAGTCTAATTTGCCCATAGACTTTGCTTTTGTCATAAAACAGGGCTTGAGGATTAACTCCTACACATTGACACCTTATATACAAAGAATTCATTTGAAGCCTTTTCTGATTGTCTTGTTGGTATATTTCAGTGAAAGTCACGATAATATATCTACGTTGCATAAACGTAGTTTGGAGTCTTGTTTCTTGCAGTTGTCCCAGTTTTGAAGGGCAGGCTAGTTCTTTGAAGCTGTATCACATGCATTTTAGCACTGTCTCAATCTCTTCACAGACATTCCGTAGATACACTGTCATGATTCAGCACCTCTGCTCACGGTAGCTGTTTGCTTTCTCCTTACCACTCTGGCTACCTTTTTGAGAAATTCACTTGTTTAACATAAGTACAACAAGGACATTCTAGTGCTAAAGTCCAGGCTATAAAGTTCTGTACTTTAAATACTTGGACAGTGTTAATTTACAAACCTGGTCCAAGCAAGTGAAAAGAAAGCTATCAGATCCTAAATGACTATTGGAGGCATAGATGCAAAGCAATTTAAAGAATGTCACGTTAATAATAAGACTGGAAGAACAGGAGGCCTGGCCTTAAAAGGTGTCTAAAAGGTGTTTGATATTGATGATGGGAGTCTTACTAGTATCTCTTTTCTATGATAGCCTTAACTGTTGTGGGTTTTTTGAGTTTTGTTTTTTTAAATCATCCCTAGTTAATTACTTATTTATATCAGCAGCAGTGTAAAGACTTAAGTGTAGGCTGTCTGTTAAATATCCACGGCAGTCCCAGTTCCTTGCATAAATCGAGCTTTGCTATTGTTACCTCCAGTCAGCGCTAAGAAAATTTAGTAAGAAATGCCTTTAAAGACACAGCATATTAGGAAGAAAATGAGACAAACTGATGATGTAAGTGGGCTTTCGGTTAAATGGCCACCCTAATTACACAAAGGTCTCTTTTTAGAAACACTGTTTATCAATCAACATTATTTAGAAAGGAAGGAAGAGACTGATTCTATCAAGGACTTGCTGAGGGGAGAAGAGCAAGGCTTTGTGAAACAGAACACAACAAAAATAAAAGGCATTTTCTACTTCTGTACTAGAGGAGCAAGAAATAAATCTAAAGTTTCAAGAAGTGTTGTGTTAGAACGTACCTTTTTCTCATCCGTCTTCTCTCCACACCTACAAAAAAGATGTAGAAATAAATAAAATACAACTAAATACTGTAGTTAAGCTTTTCACAACATAAGCAGAAGTGTTTAGCATTTAGGAGCATCCTGGCAGTTTGTTCATACTTGTTCAGATATTACAATGAACATACAGTAAGAAGAAAGCCAATTTTTTTCCCCTATATCACAAATACTAGTTGTTTTTAGAAACTATATCAATTGCTTAACACAGTGAAATTACTGAGTTGTTTCTGTGCTGACAAAGACATCGAATCACAGAAAAAGCTGCAAGAGCCACGCAAAGAGGGGCCACTTGCTAATAGTTCAGTGAAGTATACATGTATCTATGTACATGTGTCAATATACGTATGAATCAAATGGCCACAGATTCATTAATTTCTTTTTTTAAATAAAGCTTGCTGTGGAAGTTTAAAGAAGGTCTCATAGCTGGTAATTGAACTATACACTTCCTATATGGAAAATTGAACAAGGTTTTAAATGCTAAACTACCACTTGGCAGTAACAGTACGTTTGCAAGCACAGAGATTATCTTCATTTCAGTTTCATATTACCACCGTTCGGTGATTGCTTGGGGGGTTGGGTTTGGGTTTTGGTTTTTTTCATTTCCAATCTGCAAATACAAATCAGATGTCTGGCCTGAAACCTGCTGTTCCAAAAATCTGGAAGGGCATAGTGACAAGAAACAAGCTACTCAGTTCTCTCAACATGAATAAATACTTCCTCTGCTTAATCAGCTTTAAATAAAAAAACATGTTTAGACAGGAACCTTTTTTTATAATGTAGCTAACATTTTACTGTGATTTAAAAAAAAATTCTGAATTTTTCTTTTGTGTATAATTGAATTTTATTTTCCATACAAATAGAGCTAGACACAAACAGTAAATCAGTTCTTCTACATTAATGTTATAAAAAATAAGGAAAAAAAATCCAAACATAATGGCATACGAAAATGAATGTTGATACAGTATGTTCTCCCAGCTAATATATCAAACCTGAAAGCTATATTTAGTTGGAAAATATGTTTTTAAGGGTTACCAATTAAGGCGAATAAACCTCTCAAAATAAAACCCTAAGGCAAAGCCAATTGAAAATTTTATAAATCATGTGTGGATTACTGAACTTAAATATTTGAGTCCATAGTCTTAAAAAAAGTAAACAAAAACCTCAAAAAACCCTGACATCATAAATAATCGTCTTTCTTTTAAGTAATGTGCACTATTTCAAAATTAGCATAGCAGAGATTTTCTTTGCCAAGAAAATAAAATATTTTAAGAAATTTTAACAAAATTTGAGTGTAGTGTGGAAGTGCTACCTCATGACAAAATTAGTCCTGGAATTACTAAGCTATTTAGCTTGACAGAGTATGATTTAAAATTCTTTAAAAAACAAAAAACAAAAACCAAACAAACAAACAAAAAAACCAACAAAAAAAAAAATCCCACCCCACCTACAGAAGTGGCAGTCTGGATAGCAGTTATATAAATTCCTCTAAGCAAGACTCCTAAAAGTGAATCTTACTGCGTCTTCAGCCAACATTCAGGCTTTTCTTCAAAACACACAAAAAACCCACCATTCCACTACTTAACAGAGAACTACAAAGCTGCTTCATCCATTGGTGCTCAAGCCAAGAGCATCTGGATTAGTCTTGATCCAGCATCTCCTGGAAGGTGTAACACATCTGGATTCACCATTTATAGCTTCTCTGCAAAGTCAGATATACTTGCCAATGACCAGAATGGAGTATCTTTTTAAATTTTGTTGTATTCCTTTGCCCTTTACCAGTTAGAGCAAGCTGGGCTCTGTTCAGACAATGCATGAAAAAGGATTGGGGAACAAACAGGAGGAGC
>VYXH01007525.1:9672-30010 GCA_013397275.1 Burhinus bistriatus
AAAAAAAAAAATTGATGCGTCAGCAAAGATTATGTAGTTTTCATTAATTATTAGTCTGAAAAAAAACCCCTCACTAATATCCTTAAATTCATGACCTGATACGGATTTGTTCATGGTAATCTATTAAAAACTGGAGACAAATTAATATACAACATTACATTACAGTAGGCAAGCCCGTACAAGCTACTGAGTTCTATAACCTAGCGCAGCAAACATAAGGAATTGTCTTAGACTTGTTTTAGTATAACATTTACAAAGTACAGCACATTGTAAATGTATTTGTTTATAGCAGTTATAAAAATATTGTAGCATTCATGAAGATTTCATCATCTTGCAAAATAAATGAGATCACTGCAATATCTGCTGTTGAATCCATGTTCAGAATTAATGATGCCAGTTTTTCCTGACAGGTTGTAAAGGATGGGGGTTGCTGAGGTCATGGAGTTAACTGGTGGTTGCCCAGCACTTACGTGATGCTTTATTTACTGGTATACAGGAAGAGAGTAGGATTTTCCTCTGCTGATTATTGAATGTAGCTTAGCAAAGATGTTATGGGAAGTATTTCTGTGTGGAATTCAATCCTGCTGAGTCATTTCATTGAAAATAATCTGTAAACAAACTTTTTTTTTCATTTGATAACCAGAGTTTATTTCTTTGCTGGAATAGAGACTGCTTATTACTTTTCCCAAGGACTGTCACCGGTTTCCAAAATAACGTTTCCCCTGCAAATTATTTGAGATCCATAAAACTTAAGCAGTAGGGGGTTGTCTTTTTTTATTTACATTGAACTCACTCTGCAAATTAAAGTATTGTCCCTTGCTTTATTGAGGATGTATCTAAGGAAAACCAGCTTTTTCCATGGTCTGAGTCTCCTCATCTTGAGTAAGTACAGGAAGAAAATCCGTGTGTGACCTTCTTTTCTGCCATTACTTGGTGCAACTGCTCGCAGCAATCGCAGTCACTTCAGTGAAGAGCTGTAGGGGGTGTCATACCAGCAGATAAAGAGCATAATAATCTGAAGTTTGGCATTTTGAGATTGAAAGCTAAACTTCGACTTCAATTTGATGTACTGTAGAACTAAAAGTCTCTTTTTGTCAGAAGAAATTGAATAGTCTTAACTTCTTCTCTGCATCCAGTGTTTGATGGTTCATCTCACGTTAGCTGAATGGGCCCTCAGGGATGTGGTAATTTCCTTTCAGAACTGGAAGAGGTATGGATACAATAATTTTAAACACGTCCAAAACAGTGATGGAAAGCTTTTGCTTCTCAACCTTGCAGAAGGTACCGTCTTCACTGTCGTGTTCCTTATAGTATGTGACGCCCTGGGGTTGTCTGACTAGTGATTAACAAATTGCAATGCCTTCCTTTCACTGTATGCTTTTTTCTAATTTCTGTAAGAATTTGGCCTAAACCAATTCTACTTAAAATTGTCTTCATTTAAATGATACTACTTCTTGGTGAAACTAGATTAATTACTTTATTTGCCAGTATTTGGTCACGGATTTCCATACTGGCTGAGTTTTCTCCTTTAATAAGCTTATAAAGGTTACTGTAGCAAAGAACTTCATCAGAAGTCGTTGCAGGGTGAGTAGTGGTCTGCCGTTGTGTTAAATCTTTATTTCTAGGGAGGAGGCTGGTAAGGAACTGGATTTGTTCCTGAAGCTTCTCAGCTGGCTTCTGAAGATAAGGGGCAATAAGATTCAAGCTCTTCTCATAGGCTTTCTGCTATTATGTTTGCAACTCAGCAATGATCTGTTGTCCTTGCTGTTACGGGGCGATACTAGAAGGAATCGTATCCCTGACATCATGGTGTGTTCCACTCGAAGGGGGTTTTGTCTAGTCTGTGATGTGAAGGTTGGTCAAGATAAAAGGAAGAATTGCAACAAAGATACTTCAGAGCAACCTTTTCAACGGGATCCTAGTGGCTGATACCCGTACAACAACTTGCATTGCCAGTCGTCTTGAGCAGCAACTCTTTGTCCATTCAGGTGGTTGATTGCAATGATGTTGAATCATATTGGCAGAATTAAAAGGCTTAATTAAAAGATCTCTGATCTATGGTTTCATATAGCTGTACCTGTCCAAATGGAAGCACGCGTGTGCCATATATACCCACGCAAACCATTTACCAGAGGGTGAAGGTACCGCTCAGATGGCAGGGAGTTGGGTATCTGTTCTTCAGCCAGCGGTGTTGGCAGTGCAGGGCTAATTAGCGTGTCGCTTTTCTCATGCGAGTGGCAAAGAACTGGGTGATTTGCACCCTGACCTGTTGAGCTGTTCTGAGCACGGGCAGACGGCAGTGGTGCCTGTCAACTCAATGTCTTAATGTTTTATCAACTAACTGTAAGTTTTAGCAGAAGGTAGGCTTTTCTGTATGTGTTTCTAAATCTGTGCTTTCTAATATTAAGGGTTTTTTTGCTCTAGTTATAATGGGAGGACCTAATGCCTGGGGTTTTCTTGTACAGAGGCAGGAGAGTCATAGAATGGTTTAGGTTGGAAGGGACCTTAAAGATCATCTAGTTCCAACCCCTCTGCCATGGGCAGGGACACCTCCCACGAGACCAGGTTGCTCAAAGCCCCATCCAACCTGGCCTCGACCACTTCCAGGGATGGGGAAGCCACAGCTTCCCTGGGCAACCTCTGCCAGTGCCTCACCACCCTCAGAGTGAAAAATTTCTTCCTAATATCTCATCTAAATCTACCCTCTTCCATCTGGAAGCCATCACCCCTCATCCTATCACTACATGCCCTTGTAAAAAGTCCCTCTCCAGCTTTCTTGTGGGCCCCTTTCAGATACTGGAAGGCTGCTATAAGGTCTGCCCAGAGTCTTCTCTTCTGCAGGCTGAACAATCCCAAGTCTCTCAGCCTATCCTCAGAGCAGAAGTGCTCTAACCCTCTTTGTGGCCTCCTCTGGATCCGCTCCAACAGGTCCATGTCCTTATGTTGGGAGCTCCAGAGCTGGACACAGTATTCCAGGTGGGGTCTCACTAGAGCACAGCAGAGGGGCAGAATCACCTCTCTCGCCCTGCTGGCCATGCTGCTTCTGATGCAGCCCAGGATGTTGTTGGCTTTCTGGGCTGTGAGCGTACATTGCCGGCTCATGTTGAGCTTCTCATCCACCAACACCCCCAAGTCCCTCTCCTCAGGGCTGCTCCCAATCCATTCTCTGCCCAGCCTATATTTGTGCATTGGATGTCTTTGCACTGTTCCTGTTCTGCCCTCGAAATGAGGGATTTGCACCTTCATGCTTTTGCTACTAAGTTCCTTCAGCCACATTGCTTTTACTTTTAGATTTCTTACATTATACACTGTGTAAAATAGTGTGTGCAGATAAAATATGTAATATACGTATAATACATATAAAGTGAATAAAATGATACCAGGCATAATCAGTGCTTGGATAGGAAAATGTCTGCTACTTTTTCTTCCAAAGTCATTTGGGGTTCTGGTTTGATCTGATACAGAAAAATGTCTTGCTGATTTTGGATGCGCTGATCTAGTTGTACTGAAACAAGCTGTGTGACCTGCATTGGCCAGTAGTGTTGGGCATGATGCTTTGAGCGCCAAGTTTGCACATCCAAACATAATTTCAAATATCTTTTGTCAGGCTGGAGGTACAGTAAGAATTCATTTGGAATATTGTTCTCATCAGTCGCATCTCACTTCTTTTCAGAACTCTGGATGTGGTATGTTTGTACAGTTTAAGTACCTCAGTGATGAAAAACACGGTGTTACAGTCAGAACAGCAGCCCTTGCTGTGGCTACCGAATAATTTCTGTGAGAAACTGTCCTTCAGGTAATTTTCTGAACTTGGAATTTTCAGAGTTCTTATTGCTCATGTTGACATCAAACTTGGGAATCTCTCTGCTCCGAAATTACTCATTTCCTAAAATTGGAAGAGAAAGTAGTTCATGCTGTTTCTATGTCAGATCTGTTCTGCAAGGGAGCGGTGAAGGTTAGAGATAGGAGTGGGGATGAGCCGGTAATCAGAATTATCTGAAATCAGGAACCAGCACACCCTGGATACACAGAAAGTTCATGTTCATCATTCCTGTTTCATACTGTAGGAGAAATTTCTTCCCTGAAAGGGTTGTCAAGCATTGGACCAGACTGCCCAGGGAAGTGGTGGAATCACCACCCCTGGAGGTATTTAAAAGACATGTAGACGTGGTGCTGAGGGACATGGTTTAGTGGTGATTTTGGCAGTGTTAGCTTGATGGTTGGACTTGATGATCTTAAAGGTCTCTTCCATCCTAGGGGATTCTATGATTTTATAAAAGCTAGGCAAGTTCCTTGGTTTTGGCCAGAGGTGCGACTAAACTGCCCGGCAGCTCATGTCTTGTGGGGAGCCCTGGGCCAGCCCGTGCATCACCCAGCGGCGCTGCCCGTCCTTCCTCTCAGCAGCGTTCTATCAGGCCCTTTCTAGCAAACTTTTCTACAAGAGAGGAAAGGGAGGGAGTAATGTATATTTAGTATTTCTGTAAATACAGTGCAGCTCTTCAGAATGTTTTACTCTTAATTTAATACTACTTTTTTGGTTTTACTGACTGATATTTTTATTTTTTTTTACTCCCAAGATTTCATATGAGTACGTTTCTGTTGTTGTTCCTCTGGCTAACAACCACGTTGCTCACTGAAAATACATACTAAGAAGGACTACTGTATAAGAGAAATTCTTTTCGAACTGTTAACACTTTATTTTTACGTTTCTTGGTTAGATGCGAAGTAGAAAGTAGTTTTAGTTGCTGAACATTGACTGGAAAGTAGCAATAGATTTGAGAAAGTTGCTATTGTGGTGCAAAGCAATGACGAAAATAATGGTAAGCATCTGCTCAGTACTTCTTGCAGGGCATTAGTTCAACAATTTAAAGAAAAGCATACCAGGTTCCTTAAAGAAGAGTGAGGAAAGAGGGAAAAAAAGTATAGTTAAGAGCTTCTGTAATGCCATGTCATTAGACACCAGCGATGTTTAAGTGATGAATGTCGTGTACTGGCATAAGGCAGTGAAGATCACAGCCTGTGTGCGAGTGTGGCCAGCAGGTCGTGGGAGGTTATCCTCCCCCTCTACTCTGCCCTGGTGAGGCTGCATCTGGAGTACTNCTGCACCTCAGCAAGTCGTGTGTACCCTCAACCTGGTGCGTGAGATGCAGCTCCCTTCTATTTAGAGAAAATACTGAAGTAGAGAATTGCTTTGCTTCTCTGAAATATTCGTGGTTTAGCCATTAAAGACAAAGCAAAAATAATGAGTATGCCTTGCTCACCAACCCAGGGTGAAGCTCTTAAAAATCTGATGACTGCTTATTGAGCTGATAGAAAGGAATCTGAGGACTTGTTGCACAGAAAGTTTGCAGTAATTCAAATACGTGGTTTTTTTTTTTTAAACTAATGTTTATTCAGCATAGAAAAACAATGGCAGATGCTCATTTCTGTTTAATCTAGCTTTATGTCAACTTTGGGGTTCTTTATGTTAACATCACAGTTCAGCCACAACAAAATAAACCAGGATGGGCTTAAGAGTCTCAGGAACAAATAAAATTCATCAAAAAGGGGGAAAACCCCTCATATTGGAAGCTACGTATTTGAAACTGGTTATAAGATGGGTTCATACTTGGGTACGTATTTATGAATACAGAAGATGCTTACCATTCAGAGGTTCCCAAAAGATTAACTTAAAGATGTTTACATTCAGTATCTCAAGTTTCTGTACGCACTTGGGTAGCCGTGACGGTTTGTGCATCTTCAGGCGAATGAGAAATTAAGCCAGCTTTGAAACTTGCACTCGCATCTCTGCTGTCTTTCTTCAGTATGTTGTTAGGCAGTTCAGAGAAGTTCCGTGTGTTCATGCTATATTTGGAGATGGAAAAAGAAGAGGGCAGACTGGAGGTGGAAAACCAAACCTCAACTGAAAATGGTTTTACTTGTCTGTTAAGTGTGCTTGCCCATAGCCTGTGTTTGTGGGTCTACACAAGCTGTTGATATGCTATAATGATTTATTTTGATGCTTTTTTTAAAAGAATCAATCACTGACGCCTTAAGCCAGTCAGTATTTTCCTGCTCAGTGGTAGAAACATAAACAAGAAGTTGAGTAAACTTCAGTTCTTTTGAATAGCACTACGTCTGGGGGAGTGGGAGCCGTTCCCTTTTGCTAGTGTGGGATGGTACCTGGACCGAGGATGTGATAATTATCGTGAATTTTAGTTTTGTTTCCGTCGCTGTGGTATATGTGATACTTCAGCCCTGGAATAATTGTATGAAGCAGGAGTTCGTCTATAACTTTTTGTAACTTATTACCATAAAATTCTTGGAGGGAATATTTTTCCTTCTTTTTATTAGACTTTCCTCGCTCTTTATATCCAATCTACTCTCAGATTATTAATATTGCTCCAGTTCGGTTGGAAATGAAAATAAAAAGACTGTCCAGTTCCTTACCTCCAAAAGGAAAAATATTTCTCAGCGCAGGCAGTAGATGGGACGTAAGCTGCTACCCTTCTGTTCTTGCAAGGACAGTCAACCTACTGTAATGCAATAAAGTTGCTCATAAAATGTGTCCTTTGTGACCAACTGTGCAGTTTTTTACAGGGCTGGATCTTTTCAGGTGTTGAATGCTTCCTCCTTCCTTATCTGTGTGCGCGTACATATTCCAGTGCTTATCGCCTGGACGTAAATACACTTGTCTAGTCAAATCTGCTGTTCTCCTGGAAATCCGTAGGTATCGTCAGTGCTTGGCAAAATTAAGAAATTAAGGCCGTACTGAAGAAGAGTGGAAACCTTTAGGTTGTTGATTTGTTAATTATGGCGTGTTTTTTCTTTGACACTGGTCGTACAGTGTAATTTGGCGCTGAGTTTTTAGAGGGAGTATTATTTCTGGCTTTGATTACTACCTCTTTGTGTTCTTTCCCTTTTCCTCTCACTCCTTTCAGGCCGCAGAGATGCTGTTTGTTTTATCACTGTGAACTGTTTTGTTTAGCATGTAAGAGTAGATTATATAAATGTTATAATAACTTGATTTATAAGTTCAAAGCTTTCTGTCAAAACAACATGTTCTTAGGAATATTCCCAAAGTATTTTGTTATATCTCTCTTTAATCTTAATTTTGATGCATTAAAGCAAACAAACAAGGAATTTAAGCCTCTTTTGCAAGATGTCCTGGAAGAACGGACAAACCCTATCCAAAAGATCTTCTTTGTAAATACCTTATATTGGTACGTACCTTTGTTAAATGCCTTATAAAACAAAACATCAAGGTAAATCTGTAAGTTTAAGATGGAATGTATGCTGTGCAGCAGCATATCCTCTTTTTAAAATTAAACTGTGAAAGAAAAAATCCAGTTCTAAAATTACGTCTTGCATCTGGAAAATGAGGAATAAAGTATTGGGTCTTTTTTTTTCTGGACACTTACCTGATTTATAAAAGCATCAACTCTAACTTCAGGGATTTTTTTTTTTACATAAAAGTATTTTGCAGGTGACAGAACATTAAATAATTGAAGGCAGACACACCAGTGAAAAAGTTTAAAAAAAAAAAGTTTTTAAGTCCTCACCTTTTAAATACTGTTGAAATGGGTGAATTGCTAAGTGCAAGGGAAAATGGATGGAGAGGGGGTTTTAACAAATAACCTAGTACATCGTAAATGTGAAGTAAATAGAAACTGAAACAAGTTTTTGTTTAGTTTTGTTATCAGTTGTCTTCGTCTGTGAAATCTTTGAGCTGCGAGTTTCTTTTGGTTAATTAAAAAAATGCAGAATCTTCAGTTGTCTAGTTTAAAAAAAAAAAAAATACTGAGCATGGATTGGGGGTGAGGGAAGTCTGCCACACTTCGAGTTGGCCATAGAAACCTCAATTCCAATGAAGAAATCTTGGAAGAAAGGCAGCTTTTGGACCTTCAGCAGGAGGTGGGAGGGGATAGTTAAAATAGGTGATTGACGGGGGTAGGCTCTGCTGCCGCTTTTGCAGTGAAGAAACATGCCAATATCTGTTCCTGAGGGGTGTTTTTTCTTACAGCAACACCCTTTTCGTGTGTATCTCGCTTTTGCTATGAAATACAGCAGTGAAACAGTCTGTGCAGCTGAAGTTCTTGCTGTGAAAAATACATTTTTCACAAGCAGTGTGGAACAGGGGATGTTTGCAGTCTGTTTATCGACTGTCATCTTCAATGAGGAATTAGTGTTGCGCATTCATCAGAATTTGCTCTTTCTTAAAACTTCCTAAATGCGTAGCATTGCAGTAAGGGAAAGATGGTGGCTTGGGGGTGTTTGTTTAGGGGATTGTTTTTTTTCTTTTTAAACCTGAAGGGGTAGAGTAAACCACGCAGCCTCCTCAAGTATGCTGCTCTCTACTCCTCTTCATATTAGCGAAGTATTCTTCTAGTCGCTCCTTCAAGTGGGAAAACGAATTTCCTTCTGGAGTGTGAAAATCATTTGTAGCTTATGTCTTTTGGAGCAAGTCGTATTAACTCTTAATCTCTCAAATTTTGCGTTTGCGTAGAATGGCTGGCAGTACATCCACCGAAGCCCAGCAGCAGAGCTGTGGACAGGGTCCCGTAAGGCTGCCTGGGTTGTAATGTCTCGGTGCCACAGTGACCAGGTGGAACAAAAATTTTCTCCAAGCCTGACAAGCTCTGCTTTTTTGCTCTTTGCTTCTCTGATCACCTCGTTTCCGTGTCCATCTTTCCTCTGAGTAGCGTTGTCTTTGACATAAGAATACAGCTGCATTTTGAAAGGAGTTTTTCCTTTTCGAATGCCTGCTGTCTATGAGACTCACTTCGCCTGCTCAGTGAAATACTCTGCGGCTGATCAAAATGTAATGAAATCATCTTTCAGACAAACGCTGAGCATCTTTAAACCATACTTTGACATTTACAAAATAGTGGGAAATAAGTAGAGGTTAGGTATGCCGTTGACTCTGCCAGGCCTATTTTGAATTAACCTTTTTCCATTACGCTTCATCGGAGTTACTTGTTCGATTGTGTGTTCAAATGGTTTCTGCCCCAAAAGTTACTTTTAACAGGTAATGTGCTTCTACCACCTCTTTTTAAAACCTGATCCCTGGTTGAAGATCTGTAGATGGTGCCCTGATAGCTGACTACCAGATTCTCTGTCGATTTTGGTGCAAATTACAGGTGCTCATCACAGTCTGCCTTGTATCAGATACAAACCAGCCTTACTTGTCTATCCTGTTCCCCAGGAATTTCATCAACTTCTGCCAAATTAATTGGAATTAAGAATTTCATTGGTAAGAATGTATCGAATGATAGAACCTGCTCTAGTACCAGAACTGCTGTCTAACCTGTTGGTAAACACTCTGCTCCTAGACAAAGGGAGGTTGTAATTGTTTTGAGTAAATGAGGTAATTGGACTATTTTTTTTTTTTCTTTTCAGACTGTGCCTTCAAGGCCTTCAGCTCATGCACTATCTAATCTGAACCCAAAGTCAGGAGGTGCCTCAATTTTTAATAGTCAAAGTTTCTAGAGAGATGAAGTTCTGCTACGCTTTTGCACGTGTTCAGTATTTCACAAATAGACTTTCCCTACCTTGTTATTCTTCCTTCACATACAGTTTATAATACCGTCAAAGTGCACGTTGCAAAACATCGCATCAGATTGATATTTTTTTATTTAAGACAGCTGTATCTCAGAAGAACACTGGACACTAAAGCAGCTGTAATAGTCCGGTTTACAAACACTTCAAACCGGGAAGTTACCAGAGGATAAATTTCTTTTGTTACTCTGTTGTCAGGAAATACAAGAATAACCTTACATTAATGATAATCAATTAATGTATGTGTGAAGCCTTACACTTAGTCTATTATATACAATCTTTTAAAGTCTGTTATAGAAACAAAACTTTTTAAGTTCAGCAAAGCCATTACTGTAAAAACTTTATTTTTCTTGACTAAGATGTAACAAGTCATCTGCAGTTTCTGTTCTTTTTTTTTAGTATGCCGGGTAAGGAGTAGAGATGACATAGGTCTGTTGGTGACCTAAAGAACTGCTCATCTTTATTATTAAGGTGATGCACATAGGAGCTTTGTAGATCAGCAAGGTCCTCCGTGGTGAGACACTGGAAGGTGAGCGTTATTTCAGCCTGGACTCTTTCATTGTTTGAGCCTGCTGCTGAACAGCTTAAAAGTTCAGTCACTCTGCCTTGAAGGTATTACGCGATTGTCCCAGCAGCTCTGGCCCATTCTGTCTTCATGTTTGTTCCTGCTTCTGTCCGCTTTGACACTTTCTGGATATTTCTCTGTGCTGTTTCAGTATGTTACTGCTGAAGATTCTTGGTCTCTTTTTCAAATCTGCCCGTTTAGTTGGTCAAATGTATCTGGGTACCGGCTAAGAGTTGATAAATGGCTTTAAAGGAAGAAGGGAAAAAAAGTAAGGTTGAAGTTGTAAATAACACCTGAATTTTTCATATTAGTAGTTAAACCAAATTATTTTTGCCTTCTTTAATCATTAAAATGGAAGAGTTCTTCTTCCTCTCCTACCCATGCTTTGCCCTTCCTCCTTCCCCCCTCCACCCCCTCTCCCCCATTGCCCAGGTATTGAAAATCAGTCAGTGCTCAGAGCTGTCAGATTTGGACTGCAAATGATTCGTGCAGCTGTACTGAAAAAACCTAATTTCACCAATACAAAACTCATTCATTTCTCCAACCCTTTGGTGAGTGCAGAGGAAGATGGTTTCTATCTCCCATTGATGTCTTTCTTTCTCCTCCCCCAGGATGTAGCCCAAGAAGAGCAGTGAGCCGACATACCAGCTTGCAGCTGCCAAAAAATGGGAAGCACCTCTTCCCTACTCTACTACTGGCCATGTGCTTTTGCTGTTTTCTTTGTGCTAGCTCCAGAACTTTTTAGAGCTTCTCTGAGCCACTTCACCTCATTTAAATGGATCTCCACCCCCACCCCAAAAAAAACCAACCCAACCAAACCAAACCTCCACCAAAACCAGAAAAAAGAAACCTAGACTGATTTCTTCTGTCTTAGTAAGTAAAAGCGGCTCAAAAAGTGTTCAAGAAGCCGCAGGAGGCCACAGAAGGGAAGCGAGGGCTGCATAGTTGGGAAGAATGCTTGGTGGGGAGGAAGGGGGTAGCAAGCTCCGCAGCTTTGGCAGCAGCAAGGACAAATTGGTTGGAGTAAGTTGGTTCAGCAGCCTGTGGTGACAACTTACTTGCCTTTGAAAAATTAACTCAACCCTCCGTACAAATATATTCTTCAGAAATAATCATATATCAATTCTGTAGCTTCTTACAGATGCAAGCTGAGAAACCAGACTCAAATTCCTTTAATGATATTTGAACATTAAACTATACATGAGAACTTGAACTGTGTGCAAGAAAATATTTGACATTTTTTTAAAAACCTCTGAAAATATTGCATGTGTGACAGGCCATCCTTAATTTTGTTTTTTTTAAACATACTTATATGAACCCTTATAAGGATCAGAATATACAGTGCGTTCATAGATGTGCTGTCTTCTAGGATTATTTGATATTCTGATTTGTTCTATGCAAGAAAATGGTCAAAATGTCATTTGGCTTCTTTTTGTTTTCTGATTTGATGTCAGGCTTTTCCAAGCCTGGAAATCATTGTCTTGCACTGGCAACTATTGACTTGATAAATGTAGTCTATAAAATGTAAGGCATGAGAATGCAGATATATCAGCTTTGCAAGCTTTTTCATGTGAACTTTCTGGAAGCACTACAGGTCATATTTCAGCTTCAAGAGTAGAAGCAAAAGGTTAAGCTTTTATGGATGTTCTTAATGTAAAAAAAAGTATCGCATCAGTGGTCCACTCTTTGACAGCATCTCCTATTTGTCACTCTTTCAGGAGACCACGTGAGCATGGCTGCTGTCTGCAGTCCATCTTTGTGTTTCTTCAGCATCCACTATGTTAAGAGACTTTTAGAGAGGCTTTTAATATCCATTCTTGTGCCCGTTGTCCGTACCTTTCTGAATTTGCTGCTATCATCTGGCTCCACAGTCTGCTGCCGACTACCTCCTGTCTAGAAAAGATTTTTTGACTGAAACTAATAGGGAATTATTTTAGGGTTCAGTTTATCCATCATCCTGGATTTTGTAAATAAAGATCAAGTCCTCCGCTGGAGTCTCAGCTTTTATAGGTTCCACTCACATGGCTGCTGCTCTGCCCCTTAATCATTTTAATTGTGTTTCTCTGGACTTTCTGGACAGTACTCAAGATGTGGTGGAAATGCCATTGACTTTTCTACTCTGCTGCACCTTAGGGCTCCCTGTTGGTGAGGGATTGTGTGATGCTGAAGATACTCGACACCCACCCCTGGCCTTTAGTAAGCACTGACAGAACCTCTTCCAACTTACAGTGATCCTGAAGACCCCATTTCAGGCTAAAATTAAAAATGCAATGAAATACTGCATCCTTCGGTTGGAATACTTAATATTTTATCCCTTTGTGTCATTCTTCCTAAAGATAGCTACTGTACCAGTTTGTGTAGGGGTTTGAGTGACAGTAGGCACCTCCGACCTGTGAAATGCTGCTGCATGGGAAAAACTGTTTGTAGTGTGGACGGTGTGTTACCCCAACGGAACAGTGTTTTGGTTTTGTGCAGAAATGTATGTATTTTCATACATATTAAAGCACATGTACTCTTTGTTGAAAGAGATTGTTTTTCTATTTCCTCTTTAGCATCTGTGAAGTACTTATTTTAAAATAAATTTAAACATATTAAGAGCACAGATTGCAATTATATAAAAACTCTTTGCTTCCTGAAGCTCATGTGCAAAGGTGTTTTAATTACCGGATTCTTCTGTAAGAGAATGTGTTTTCAGGTCTAGTACAACTCGGCATTTAAAAAACCCTCACGTTTAATAGCCCCCCAAACTAGTATTTCTGTATGTTCTAGTAGGGATTGAAGGAAGATTGGATTGATGGCTCTGTGTGGATTGTTGGCTTACGGAGGTGTCTTGTTTGTGTAACGTCGACTTCATTTATTACCACCTGCTGTTTCTGCAAATGGTGAGATAGTCGTACACAAATTGCATATTTCATCACTATGTTGTGGTGGTGAATTGATTTATTGTTTCCAGGGAAATAATTGAATAGAATAAAAATGCACTATAAAATAAGTTTCGTCTTTATGAGTAGTCTTAATGCCTACTCGTGATCAAATGTATTATAAAAAGATGCAATAAATTCTTGTGGAGGTAGTGAAACCTGCTTACTTGCTTTCTTCAGGTTTACCCTCGTTTCTTGACCCTGAAGATGTTACCCCGATCATCCCTTGTATGCTTTGGTACCCGTGCGTGATGAGGGACAGCACACACTGGTGGTTTTGGACCTAAGTCCTGATAGATCTGTTGTTATGTTTGCGCTCATTAGCCAGCTGATGGGTTGTCAAAGAACGTGCAAAGACTGACTTTTACTACTGATTTTTTTTTTCAAAATACGCAGCGATTGCCTGATATTTCTGACCCCATTCCAAGTTGTTTGAAATTAGATAACTGTCAGTAACTAATAAATATCTGAATTTGTTCAGGTGGGATGAGATGGACTAGATGAAACAACACAAACAGTTGCTTTACTGGAAGAGGCTGAAGCTCCTTGTGGCAAAGGCTGTGTTGTGTTTATTGCCCATGCGTCGCAAAGCACGGTAGAGTTTTGACCCAGGATGCCCCATATTGTAGGAAGGCAGAGGGCAGAGGAAAGCAGTGCCACGCATGCTGTGATCCAGT
Source organism: Burhinus bistriatus (assembly GCA_013397275.1). Taxonomy (NCBI): domain Eukaryota; kingdom Metazoa; phylum Chordata; class Aves; order Charadriiformes; family Burhinidae; genus Burhinus; species Burhinus bistriatus. The sequence continues at coordinate 23,373 of VYXH01007525.1, forward strand.
GTTGTTGAGATGTTCCCGCATGATTTCTTCCACTATTTGAAGTGACAAAAACGATGAAGCTTTATTGTACCAAAACTTGTCTTGCTGTAGGGGATTGAACCCAGCTCTTCTGGGTTCCAATTAATTTTTCTACCATAGACCAATATCTTATCCTTTGAAGTATTAAGTTTCTCTTTCAGAGAACTTTGACTGAAGCCCTAAAGTAAGTGTATTTTAACTGGTTAATACCTAGTTTAAGAATGGCTTTTTTTCCCGTGTTGGAAATAGCGACTCAGTTGGAAATAGAATAGTCTAATTGCAGCTGTTCCAGTTCAACTCAGAAGTCTTAACCTTTTTGATGGCTTGTATCTCATACAAAGCTAAATCTTTGACTGATCTGACATAGATTTTGGAGATGATTATAGGGGAAAAAAAAACCCCAACAACGAAACCAATAACAGGTTTTCTAAAATCATTTTTTTCTGAAGCAGTTGTCTGTCTTCCGTTCCTATTTACTGAATGTTGAGGAAACCCCCATTCTGAACTCACTTTGTATCCTTATCAAGTTACCTGAGTGGCAGCTTTCTCTTAAAATTATGAATTCCTTCTTTCTTAGTGCAATGCAAATGTTGAGCCTCAACCTCTGGTATATTGAGCTTGCTTTTCAGTTAATCTAAACTCAAGGAAAGTTCAGTAGCTCTGTGTTAGTAGACTGGAGGTAAAGACTGAAAAATGCCTTTGGTGAGGGCCAAGGGTGTTTTCTTGGATGATAGGGATCTTCAGAGCTTTTCAGTGTTGATGGTTCAATTCAAAGACTTAATGGAGCATTCACTGGAAAAACCCGCTACTAAACTTCACCGGTATCAAAAAGAACAAAGACAGTGGATGCCTCTCCCAGTAGGTGTGCAGAGGATGGGACAGCAGCCCCTAGTTTTGTGGGGAAAGCCTGGGGACAGGGACTATGTCCAAGGGAGAATTGCAGCTGCAGTGGGATGGTGAGTGAAAGGGCAGAGGTCCTGGGTTTAGATTCAGCTCTACGCAGCATGTCAAGAGGATACACTTGGGATGAAGTCACTGGTAGAGAATCCATAAATCTTACTCTGCCACAAAGCAATATGGAATCATTGGCGCTGACTCCGGAAGCCTGGAGAGGGCCCTGATGTACTGTTTGGAGTGGATTAAGTATTGTAAATTGCCTTTTTAAGGCTATGTCAAGTGTTGTTCGTTGTTTGGGGTTGTGGTTTTTGTTTGTTTTGTTTTGTTTTTAAATAAAAATCTTGAAATGGGCCATACAGTGTATATCCGTTTGCTCCTAGCTTGACTTAACCACATTACTAGGTCTTACTAGTCATCGTAGTAGAGGCTTGGACTTGTGCCTGTTTCATAATTGTGTCAGTACATGAATCCTGGAGGCCACCAACTGATTTCTTATCAGGCATTATACCTTTGACTTGACTGTTAAGTCAAATGCCGAATTTGAGAAGGTATTGCTTCTTTTCTTTAATTACGCTAATTCTGCTTACTCTTCTGTCTTTGGGTGCAGTAGATGGAGACTTTAGGAGAAACGAATGCCTAGCTCAGGAATGATGTGGCTGGTGTTTAGGTTCTCAGACATACCATGGAGTCTTGAGGTGCCAAGAGCTCTGATTCCTAAGGGGATCCAAGGGAGTATCGTGACTTAATCCGCTCTTCAGGATCCCGTGTGAGGGTGCAAGGAGACACATGGTATATGCCCAGTTCCAACAACTGCAACTGTGGAAATCACTGATGTATTTTTGTGTGTGTGTGTAGATGCACAGAAGCATAATCTAAAAAAGCTTGTAACTAGGAGAATTGTTATGGTCAGCCTACACTGAGCTTCCATTCAATTATTTGAATAAGAATCACTTTATTCTTCATTTCTACCTGTACACCAGAGGCTGTAATTACTGGCTTTGGAAAACACTTGCGCCAGAATAGGCTTAAGTAAAACTTTTTACAGGTCATTGAATTTAGTAATAGGCCATTGCCATGGGACACAATGTGACTGTTGTCATGCTGTGTTCCTCTTGAACACTTACGTGCCTTGTATCTGATGCAATGCTTCTGGTTTTCATGAAAACCAGGGTTAGCACAAGCACTGTTAAAACTGTATTAAAGGGGATTAAAAAATAAAAGCCTGTGAAGTTGAATGATTTGAAATATAGGGCTGGGATGATGTAACTGTTCAGTAATGTAAAACTAGGAATGGCAGGTTTAAAGTCAAATGGTAGCCAAACCCTAATGTTTTAAGCCGTGATGGTGCATAGCCAGAACACCTTACCACTTTCCTTAGCTGCCTCTAGTTTCAGGCGCTTCTAGTTTTTAATTTGAGAACCATACTTGCATTATCACTAGTTCTCATTAGTTTTTACTATTCTGGGAAGACAGTAAACTCACCGCTTCTATTCTAAAGCCATTCAGAAGAACGGCTTGTGCTGTGTAGGGCCTCCATAGAGCAAAAAAGATTACCTGAATTCATACGGCTTACTTCACACTCTCATTTTGATGGTCATAGGTAGGGCTGCTGCCCAACCAGTGGTGCAGTTTCAAAATAGGTAGAATTTTATTTTAACCTTTAAAAAAACCAGACTTCTTATTTGCTCACTTCTGTGGTGCCTTTTTAAAGAAAACTGCACTACTATAATTCTCTACAACTTCCTAGAGAAATTCAAAAGATGAGCAACGGAAGATGTAAGGGGAGATTAGTGTTTACTTGACTTTCAGTGGTGCCACGGGACCACACTTAAGGTTCAGAGTGCTATTGAGAAATGAAGTAAGTATCTAGCTGGCTATCTTGTTCTAATTAAAGCATATACAGACATTGATTTTCTTGTATTCCCAATACACTGATGTTTCCTCATTATTAAATTTTTTGATATTAAAAATAGAAATTGGTGCCAACTCCAAAGGGAATTGCTGGTAGTGCAGATTATGCGCTGTTCCAATAAAATCGGGTTGAACTGAGCGCTTAAGGCATGTCCGGACTTAATCCCGTGGGATTCTTACTGAGAAGAATGGGTACTGTTTTGAATGTCTCGGGATGGACAAAGTGCAAGAGGTCTTGGTAAATTTGAATTGCTGCTTGACCATAAAAATAGTTCAGCCGATTGTCAGTACCCTTGTTGTACATCCCTCAAACTTTTCCCTCTCTCGTCATCCCAAGGTGCAGTGCTACCCAAGTAAGAGGCGGCTGCTTCTGTAGCGCTTAGCAAAAGGGACTTGTAGGTCCTTCAGACAGCCTGCATCAATAGCAGCTGTACATGGAATATGGCCTTGTTTCAATTAGTTTAGGTGATACATGTATTTATTAATTGATTTTTGTTGAGATGTGCTTGCCTTGTGTTTAACAGGCCCAAGGTTGTCATCTTGCCTTGGTTCATATGGGTCATGTAGTTCATGCTTTCTCTGAATTCCTCCTTCGGGTTCCCCTGAATGTTTCATCACCTAAAACATTGATGTAATCAAAATAAATTTTCCCATGTTGGCACCCGGCATTACTAAACTTGTTTTGACTTCAGTCTGTATTATCTTTTGATGTTGATTTTTCTAGTGTATTTCTAAAAGACCTAACTCTGCAAAGAAAGAAAAACTACACGTTTCTGCTTTGAACTGTGTTGAGGCGTAGTCAGTAATGGTTTAGGCAATACTCGCTGGGGAAAAAAAAAGTGTTCAGGGAAATTGTCAGTACCAGGCCGTTCTTCCATTTCGTATCGAGATAGTGAAATATTCGGTGTGTCAATTTAGACTAAAATAGGTACCAAGAACTCAATTTTTAAATTGTTTCAATGTGGCTGACCAGGATGCTTTATACTTTGACCTGGTAGGCCTTGGTAAATGCTTTTGACTGCAAATAATGTACTTAAAAATATGTGTATATCTGGAGGAGCGGGGAGAGAGCAGTGACCAGGAGGGGATCAGAGAGGAGGCAGCATGAGAAATAAATGCATTCTTGGATATAGTCATGGCAAGTATTACCGGGAACAGTGAAAATAGTTGAAGGTGTCTAAGGTGGAACAAAGGATTACTGCCTTTTTTTTTTTTTTNTTCCTTTTTTTTTTTTTTTTTTTTTTTGCTTTTGAACATCAGTATTAGCTGAAAGAAAGAGAACAAGAAAAATAAACTCGGGAGATAAACAGGGACTTACCAAGGTGACTTACGGAAATAGCTGAAATTAGTGACACTTTCTGAAGACGAAAGTGATGATAATAAGAAAAAATACCCTTTCTCTTCTCTTTGTTTGTCCCTAATTTGAAATCACAAACCTATTGGTTTTTCGATGTTTCATCCTTTAGTCTATATCCTTAAATGTGTAACAAGGTGTTAACGTCGGGTAAATACAAAACAACTTGTTGCACACTTAGCGAGCTTGCTGCTGCTTTCCTGTGGCATGTATGTATTCTGGGGCTGCTGCTTTGAGCACTTTGCTTTCTCCACTGTTCCATTCTGTCTGGTCTTGTGGGAATGGGGCTGTTGCCGTAACCAGGCACTCCCAAGCGTGCAACCATGCCACATGACCATCAACGTGTAGTTGAATACACTATGGCTGTTTTCTTAGAAGAAACGTGTCTTTTAAGCGCTATTAAGAAGGATTTTAGCAAGTAATGCACATTATGTCTGACAGCAAGCATTGGGACAGGATCTTATGATAAATATGTATATATACATATATATGTATCTCTCATGAGATGGCATACCAAAAGTCAGCAAGGTGCTGACTCAACACAAACTCCTGAAAATACAAGTTTTGCCATGGGGAACATAGTTCAAATTGTACTTAACATCCTTACTTTCTGTGAGTTTGAGATAGCTCACCTTGCAAATATTAACTTGTCTACAGCAGGATTTAATGTAAACTGTGAAAAAGGATTTGTCTAAAGTGTGTCAGACTGAGCTTGAAATTCATGAGATGTTTAGTGTCTGATGTGAGGTGCATTATGGATAATTCTAAGGATTTTAAGAGTGTGGAAGAAATTCTTAATCACCAAATCACAAAATTGCTGAGGTTGGAAGGGACCTGTGGAGATAGTTTGGTCAGATCAGGGTCAGCTAGAGCAGATGTTCAAGGCTGTGTCCCGTTGTGTTTTGAATATCTTCATGGATGGAGACTCCACAACCTCTCTGGGTAACCTCTTGCAGTGTCCATCCACCTGTATAGTGCAAAAGCTTTCTCTTCTACTTAAATGGGAATTCCTGTTTGCACGTTGTGCCTATTGCCTCGTGTCCTCCCTGGGCATCTCTGGGAACAATCCGGTTCCATCTTTACTGGTGTTTATACACATTGGTGAGATCACCCTGAGCCTTCTCTTCTCTAGGCCAAACCATCCCAGCTCTCTTAGCCTTTCCTTGTATGACAGATGCTCAAATCCCCAAATTGTCTTTGTGGTCCTTTGTTGAACTGTCTCCATTATGTCTATGTCACTCTTATACTGGGGAATGTAATACTGAGCCCAGCGCTCCCAATGTCCCTCACCAGTACTGAGTAAAGGAAAGGATCACCTCCCTCGACCTGCTGGCAATGCTCTGCCTAACAGCCCAGGAGGCTGGTGGCCTTCTTTGCTGCAAGGGCACGTTGGCTTGTTGTCCACCAAGATCTCCAGGTCCTTCTCTGCAAAGCTGCTTTCCAGCCAGTCGCTCTGGTAAAGCAGCGTTATTTATTGAGGGTGGAAGTAACCTAAAGGCTTTTATTTCTTTTAATAACTTTAATTTTTAAAGTATTTTAAGTCTTGTAGAATTTTTACACCAGGGCCAAAGAGAGAAATGAACTCTAAATTTTTATTGTATTTTTAATAGATTGTTATTTTTTAATAGATTTTTATAAGTTTCAGTTGAGATGGAGCAAGGTATTTTGTGGAAATGCAGCCTAGAAAGGGGTATTATTTCGTAGATGTCTATGGCTTCAATCCTGAGATAGGGATCAGAATACGGAGATTGGGCAACATCTTAAAACTTCATCATACCTACAAAGGACAGCATGAAGTCAGAGTGTGAGTAATTACAGCTTGATTCCGTGTCACATGGACTTGTTAACACTGTGTTGTTGGCCATCTGCCAATGACAGATTATTAAACTGCTAATGTTGAAGACATTGGCATTGAAAAGATTTCCCTTATGAGACTACTTTAACTTTTCTATCAGTTTACTAATCAATTTTTAGTTAATTGATTTAAAATTTTTTTGTGATTTTTTGACTCTCATTAGTGGAAATAATTTAGTTTCTAAGTACTGGTAGCGACTTGTGACTTTGAACTTTGATTATTTGTACCACTGAAAGTCATAATACTGACTTTGTTCCTGATGTAGTTAGCAAATATGGGGAGCATGCAGTGCTCGTAAGATGCGTCAGCAGGAGGCATGTTGAGCAGCAGATGACTTGCAAACAGAATTCTAGAAGGATTTAATTGGTTATCTCATCATTTTGTGTTCATTTGAGAATATAAAACAACTTTTGTTATAGTTTCCTAATGTAACTGGTACCTAAGTAGTGAAAATGGCAGATACTCAAACCCGAATTGTATAAAGACAGAAAGGAGGCCAAAAAAGGGGTCAACCAGTGCTTTCTTGTAATTCTCTTGAGAAGCTGAAAAGTGCAGTGTTGTTGCGTTTGGTGGTTTGTTTTTTGTTTTGTTTTTTTTTTTTTT